>JAVJIF010013908.1:0-96267 GCA_038442645.1 Agave tequilana
TAAAAAAACCAAGTTTTAATCCCTTTACATTTGCTGACCAGGCTGTCTGGCGGTCGACCGACCGGTCGACCGAGTTAGAGGTCGGTCGACTAGGTGGTCGACCGATGTGCACAAACGTGCACAGCCAAGGCCGGTCGACTGTACGGTCGACCGCCAGAGAGCCTCTGCTCTCTGTAAATGGCCCCGGTCGACCGGGCGGTCGGCCGATAGGTCAAGGCCCAGTTTTCGGTCGACCGTCCGGTCGATCACTTCTCCCAACGGTCAAAAATCTGACCGTTGGCGGTCGATCGGGCGGTCGACCGATAGCAGGGTTTCCTGCTGAGTTGGACCCCAACGACTATATTTTTTAGGCCTATAAATTGGGACTGTTTTGTGTTGTTTTCTATAAGATTTCAAGTGAGTTTTCAAGCTAGTTTTCCTACCTCTCTAAATGTTTATCTCCACTTGTTTTAGAGTTAATACTTCCATATAAAAAGGAGAGTTTTCAAGAGTGGTTTTCAAAGGTAATTTCTTGAGGTTTTCACCACAAAATCCATTCTTGTTTTATCACACATACTTGAGCTTTCCATTGCTATATCAATCCTATAGGAGAGTTGTTGTGAGAGTGTTTTAAGGTGATCAAAGTGTTTAGATCATCAAGTGTTCTACCTTGTATTTAAGGAGACGAACTTGCGGGTTCGTGTTGTTTCGAGTTCTTGTGGGAGCTCGGTGTAGAGGTGCGGCCTCGGCAAGCTATTGTGCTTGCGTGTGTTGTTCTTGCGGGAACAAGTGAGGGGACTAGTAAGTCCAAAGAGTTCTAGTGTGAACTACTTGTAGGTGTTGCGGCGCCGAGTGATCCGGTGGGATCGATTCTAGTGGAAATCCTTCATAGTGTTGAAGGCGGGGACGTAGAGCAAGGGTGCTCGAACCTCAAAATAAATCTTCCGTGTTTGTGATTGTTCTCTCTATCTCTCACTTATTTTTTTATCTTGCATGCTTACATAGCTTATACCTTATATGTTTGATATATATTGTGCTAAATTGTTATATGCTTGGGGATTGTTTGCTCACACTTGTATTTAACCAAGAGAGCCATAGCGGCACATCAACTCTTATATAAAGGAATCTTGAGGAGATTGTCCGAAGCCCTTCACCGGGAATTCGGCTACACTTGTGTTATACTTGGTGTGTTTAGCTTAATAGTTTTTAGTTTGCTTAAATAGTTTTTAATTCCGCATTAATTCATCATTAGATTAGATTATCACCTATTCACCCCTTTCTAGGTGATCTACAGTTTTTAGGTGATCAATGTGTTAAGATAACCAAAGTGTTCATTCTTGTATTTGAGGAGGTGAACTTGCAGGTTCGTGTTGTTTCGAGTTCTTGTGGGAGCTCAGTGTAGAGGTGCGGCCTCGGCAAGCTAGTGTGCTTGCCTGTGTTGTTCTTGTGGGAATAAGTGAGGGGACTAGTGAGTCCAAGAGTCTAGTGTGAACTCCTTGTTGGTGCTGCGACACCGAGGGATCCGGTGGGATCAATTCTAGTGCAAATCCTTCACAGTGTTAAAGGCGGGGACGTTGAGCAAGTGTGCTCGAACCTCGAAACAAATCTCCTGTATTTGCGATTGCTCTCTCTATTTCTCACTTGTGTTTATATCTTGCATGCTTACATTGCTTATATTTTTATATGCTTGATATCTTGTGCCTAAATTGATATATGCTTGAGATTGTTTGTTCACACTTGTATTCAACCAAGAGAGCCATAGCGGCTCCTCAACTCTTATTTAGAGGAATCTTGAGAAGATAATCCAGAGCCCTTCACCGGGAATTCGGCTACACTCTTATGTTATACTTAGTGTGTTTAGCTTAATAGTTTTTAGTTTACTTAAATAGTTTTTAATTCCGCATGAATTCATCATTAAATTAGCTAGTCACTTATTCACCCTCCTCTAGGTGAACATCAATTGGTATCAGAGCTTGGTGCTTTTGATTTGGGTCTAATAACCTAGAGTTAAAGATCCTCATTTTTAGCTAATCACAATATTTGTTTACACACACATAGATTTCATGACACCTCCCATGTTTGATATTCTTAACATCCAAACTTAGAAACTTAAGATGTCAATGTACCTCAAAGCCCTAGGCATTCATGTTTATCTTGCTACCATTAAGAATTCATATTTTAGTAATAGCAAGTATCTTGAGGCTAACTCAAAAGCCATCCATGCTTTAAAGAGTACCCTAAATGATGATTATTTATGTAGGGTTGCTAATTTTGATTCGGCTTTTGTAGTATGGAACACTGTAGTCTCCCTTGGTGAACAAAAGCGATACTATGCAGGGAGTGACTCAGATGATGGAAGTGAAGCTTCCAACATGTGCTACATGGTCCAAGGGGATAACCCCCTTGAGGTAAACTCTGAATCCGAGCTAGAAGAAGATATTGACATGTCTTATGATGAACTTGCATCTTTTATCAAAAGCTTCTTGAAAAATATGATTCTTTGAAAATAGAAAACAATAAATTGAAAAAGGGGAACACTACTTTATTAAAAGAAAATGACTCTTTTAAAAATAAATTTGCATGTTTTTCAAATGAAAATGAATTTTTAAAAAGGAGAATATTTTCTTATCTTCAAAATTAAATGATCTTTGTGAAGGAAATAATTCTTTGAAAATTAAAATAATTGGTGAAAAAAGAAAGAAATTGCTTTGGAAGAAAATAACTCTTTGAAAAGAAAATTGTTTCAAAAGAAAAAGAAAAGAAAATTTGTTTCAAAAGAAAAAGAAAATATTTCTAAAAAGAAAAAGATTGTTGATTCTCTTTCTTGCCATGCTCTTCATGCTACAATTAATAAAATGAGATTCAAGTTTTTGAAAAATAGAATAAATTGTTTGAGCTCAACATTGAGCAATTGTGAATTCAATCATTCTACATTGGAAACCTTTTTTCAAAAGAAACAAGCTCTACATGTTCATGCACATAACCCACGGCATACATATGCACACTTTGCACATCATCATCGCACTCATTCTCATATACATGCTATAATGTATAAATGTACACATTGCAGCCGCAAAGGCCATCTTGCAAGATTTTGCTATGATAGAGTAAATTCTTTAAATTTTGCAAATAGAAATGTTTGGGTTCCTTATGAGCTAACCCCCGTGGGCCCAAGAGAAAATGGGTACCAAAGTCCCCACCTCTTATGTTTTATGTAGGTGTGGGCTCTCATATGACGTGAGAGGATTGGTGCCTTAGTGGTGGATGCATGGGCTAGATTGACATACAAAATTGATGCACCACAATCAAGGAAGTTTGGTGGGAGGACCACCATGCTTTGGAGATCTAGAGATAAGCCCGATTGGTTTTGATAGCTATCTCTAACTCCCATTTTTATTTACATGCTTTAATATAAATGTTTTTAGCATGTTTTGATTTCAATGCTCATTATTTTAATTGAGCTTTTTTTGTGCTTCATGTAGTGATTACTTGTTTAGATGTAATTTTCATTCAAACTTGAGTATATACTTGTACAAGTAGTGAGCAACACTTGATTTTTAATGTTTATGCTTCATTACTCATTTGTACTCATTACATGTATATATATAACCTAGTTTTGATGATTATTTTATTTACACTTGTTTTTCCTATTTTTGTACATGTTTGCTTCATGTATATGTTATTTTTGTCTAAAACTAAAAAAATATACATGTATACCCTTGAGTCACTTGCCTTCATGCAAATTTTACTATGGACTCGTTTGTGTTTAGGATATGTATGTATATTTTTATTTTTGATAGAACATACATATACCTTGAAGTTTATTTTTAATGAAAAATAAATTTTTATGATTTTCATATGCTTTGGTGTTTTGAGCCTTATTGATTATTTTCATGAATGTGTTATTCACATGATTCTTGTACACTCATATTTCTTTGTTTACTCATGACTTTGCTTCATGAGCACATTTTTGAGCTTTATAGATTTCGAGTGTCAATTTTTGTGTACTTAGCAATGTTTCATGAGATACATATGATTTGATTTCATGTTTAAAGAATCTTTAACTAGTTTTTCAAAAAATTACTTTAACTAGTTATTTATTCTTCATTTGGTAGTGTTTTAAAATTTATAACTATTTTCAAATCATATTTTTAAAAACTTCTACCCTTTAAGGGGGATGGATGGGCGACCATACTTTGTATGCCTAAATGAAAATCTTTTTAACATGTGCATGAATAGGGTGGATAGTTATAAGTTATACACTTAATCTTCAAGGAATTTTATGTTTGTATACTCATATATATGTCCTATATATGTATGCTTCAATTTAAAATAATATCAATTTCAATTGGTATTTTCACATTCATATATATATATATGATTTGATTGTGCTTGTGTTACAATATTTACATTTTTAAAGCACAAATTATGTTTATGCTAAGCTTGACTTAAATTTAAATATCAATTGATATCTTAAAAAGCTTATGCATTGTTCTCCTTTGGTATCTCAAAATTTTTGTTTATCTACAATTGGTATCAAAAATCTTCTATTGGTATCTTAAAATTTGTTTATTTACAAGTGGTACCAACTTATGTTTTGTCAACTACAATTTGATTTCATTGGTAGACTTAAGAAAATTCAAAATTTATTTTAAAGTGATTTCAAAATTTCTTGATGTGTATTGCCTATATGTAAGGGGAGCTTAACATCTCTTCTATATATAGATTCATATTGAGTGTATCTTATATTGAGGAGCTTGATATCTCTTCTTTATGTGGTACACGTGTGTAGGGGGAGCTTAACATCTCTGCTTGTACATTGTATATTATGCCTTATGTGGGTTAGGGTTTTGTCATCCCTTCTTCATGTAATGCATGTATGTAGAGGGAGCTAACTTCATGTCTCTCTTCTTCATGAATGTATATCACATATATATCTTTATTGTTTGATTTGTTTTCACCCCTTTGTTGATGATTTGACAGAAAGGGGGAGAAGAATTTTGAGAGTTTATATATGCATGTTTATTTTCTTGTTTATGCATATATGTTTTGTTTATGCAAAATGGGGAGAAGAATTTGGTAAGTTTATGTATGTTTATCTCCTTGTTTATGCGTATAGTTTATGCACTTTATTGAATATCTTTATATTTATTGTTATGCATGAGTTAAGGAGGAGCTTCTATGAAGCTTAACTTTAATCCATGCATATATAACTCCATGAGTTTTGTCATCATCAAAAAGGGGAGATTGTTGGCCCAAAGGCCCATCACTCTAGTTTTGATGATGATTAACTCATGTAGTTATAATACTAATGATCTTGTATTTATTTAGTCTTAGATATTTGATCAAGATCTTAGTAGGTGTTTAGCTTCAACAAAGGATTCAAAGTCAAGTTTTGAAGCTAGCACGTATTGATTCAAGAGCTCGCATATCAAGATCGCATCAAGTACTCAAGAGGAGTCTAGCTCATTGGATCAAGGTTTGGACCAAGTCAAGAAGGAGAAGAAGATTTTCAAGAAGACTTATGTCGGATTTTGTAAGTGTTAAGATTTGTTTTAGATAAAATGTAAAGGATAGATTAGTTGGTGGATTGCTCAAGTTCATATACACACAAAATTTATATGTGTTTTCATAAGATAGTTTTGTGTTTAGAAAATATCGTTTTAGATTTATCAAAACTTATTTAGAGCTTAATATCAAAAACAGAGATATTTCATCTCATATGTGTAGTGGATCATATCTATACACACTAAGCTTTAAAATTGTTTAGAATATCTTGTTTTTATATTTGAAGAAGTTTTAGAAAAATCATTTTTCAATTTGGAGATTGTTTTTAAGAAATACGGTTTTTGTTTAAAGCTAAAATTCTATATTACAAAATTGGTTCAAAATATTTATAATATGTGTTGAATTTGATCACACATATTTGTACTTCAAAGTATTTCAAAGAACTCATTTTTGTAGATTTTTAGTGATTTTATGAGATTTTATAAGAAAATATAAAACCAAGTTTTAATCCCTGAAAACATTTGACCAGGCTGTCTGGCGGTCGACCGCACAGTCGACCGAGCCAGAAGTCGGTCGACCGGGCGGTCGACCGACATGCACAGCCAGGGCCGGTCGACCGCACAATCGACCGTCCAGAAAGCTTTGCTCTCTGGATCTGCCCCGGTCGATCGGGCGGTCGACCGTTTGGTCAATGCCCAGTATCGGGCGATCGTTCGGTCGACCGCTTTCCCAACGGTCGAAAATCCGACCGTTGGCGATCGACCGGCCAGTCGACTGACAGCAGGATTTCCTGCTGAGTTGACCCCAATGGCTAGTTTTTGGAGTCCTATAATGGGGCTATTTTGGGTTGTTTTACATAAGATTTTTGAAGAGTTTTCAAGTTAGTTTTTCCCATCTATTTCAGAGGTTTTCTCCACTTGTTTTAGAACTAAAACTTTCACATCAAAAGGAGAGTTTTCAAGAGTGATTTTCAAAAGAGATTTCTTTAGTTTTTCACCACATTTCTATCCTAGTTTTTCTTACACATACTTGAGCTTTCCATTACCATATCATTCTTATAGGAGAGTTGTTGTGAGAGTGTTTTTAGGTGATCAAAGTGTTAAGATCACCAAAGTATTCATCCTTGTATTTGAGGAGGCGAACTTGCGGGTTCGTGTTGTTTCAAATTCTTGTGGGAGCTCGGTGTAGAGGTGCGGTCTCAGCAAGCTAGTGTGCTTGCGTGTGTTGTTCTTGCGGGAACAAGTGAGGGGACTAGTGAGTCCAAGAGTTCTAGTGTAAACTCCTTATAGGTGTTGCGGCATCGAGTGATCCCGTGGGATCGATTCTAGTGAAAATCCTTCATAGTGTTGAAGGCAGGGACGTAGAGTAAGGGTGCTCAACCTCGAAACAAATCTCCCGTGTTTGCGATTGCTCTCTCTATCTCTCACTTGTATTTATATCTTGAATGCTTACATTGCTTGTATCTTTATATTCTTGATATCTTGTGCTTGTATTCAACCAAGAGAGCCATAGCAGCACCTCAACTCTTATCTAGAGGAATCTTGAGGAGATAGTCCAGAGCCCTTCACCGGGAATTCGGTTACACTCTTGTATTATACTTTGTGTGTTTAACTTAATAGTTTTAGTTTGCTTAAATAGTTTTTAATTTCCCATTAATTCATTATTAGATTAGCTAGTCACCTATTCACCCCTAGGTGAACTTCAATTGGTACCAGAGCTTGGTGCTCTTGATTTGGGTCAACAATCTAGAGTTAAAGATCCTCATTTTTAGCTAATCAGAATATTTGTTTACACACACATGGATTTCATTACACCTCCCATGTTTGATATTCTTAACATCCAAACTTAGAAAGTTAAGATGTCAATGTATCTCAAAGCCCTAGGCATTCATGTTTCTCTTATTACCATTAAGGATTCATATTTTAGTAATAGCAAGTATCTTGAGGCTAACTCAAAGGCCATCCATGTTTTATAAAGTACCCTAAACGATGATTATTTGTGTAAGATTGCTAACTTTGATTCGGCTTTTGTAGTATGGAACACTCTAGGTCTCCCTTGGTGAATAAAAGCGATACTATGCAGGGAGTGACTCGGATGATGGAAGTGAAGCTTCCAACATGTGCTACATGGTCCAAGTGGATAACCCCCTTGAGGTAAACTCTGAATCCGAGATAGAAAAAGATATTGACATGTCTTATAATGAACTTGCATCTTTTTGTCAAAAGCTTCTTGAAAAATATGATTCTTTGAAAATAGCAAACAATAAATTGAAAAAGGGGAACACTACTTTATTAAAAAAATGACTCTTTTAAAAATAAATTTGCATGTGTTTCAAATGAAAATGAATTTTTGAAAAAGAAGAATATTTTCTTATCTTCAAAATTAATTATTTTTGTGAAGGAAATAATTCTTTGAAGAATAAAATTAATTTAGTGGGAAAAGAAAAAGAGATTGCTTTGGAAGAAAACAACTCTTTGAAAAGAAAATTTGTTTCAAAAGAAAAAAATATTTCTAAAAAGAAAAAGATTGTTGATTCTCTTTTTGTCATGCTCTTCATGTTACAATTAATAAAAATGAGATTCAAGTTTTGAAAAATAGAATAAATTGTTTGAGCTCAATATTGAGCAATTGTGTATTCAATCATTCTAGATTGGAAACCTTATTTCAAAAGAAACAAGCTCCACATGTTCATGCACATAACCCACGGTATACATATGCACACTTTGCACATCATGATTACACTCATTTTCATATGCATGCTAGAGTGTACAAATGTACACATTGCGACCGCAAAGGCCATCTTGTAAGATTTTGCTATGATAGAGTAAATTCTTTATATTTTGCAAATAAAAAAGTTTGGGTTCCTTATGAGCTAACCCCCGTGGACCCAAAAGAAAATGGGTACCAAAGTCCCCAGCTCTTGTGTTTGATGTAGGTTTGGGCTCTCATATGACGTGAGAGGACTGGTTCCTTAGTGGTGGATGCATGGGCTAGATAGACATACAAAATTGATGTACCGTTATCAAGGAAGTTTGGTGGGAGGACCACCATGCTTTGGAGATCTAGAGATGGGCCTGATTGGTTTTGATAGCTATCTCTAACTCTCATTTTTATTTACATGCTTTAATATAAATGTTTTTAGCATGTTTTGATTTCAATGCTCATTATTTTAATTGAACATTTTTTTGTGCTTTATGTGGTGATTACTTATTTAGATGTAGTTTATATTAAAACTTGAGTATATACTTGTACAAGTAGTGAGCAACACTTGATTTTTATATGTTTATGCTTCATTACTCATTTATACTCATTACATGTACATGTATAACATAGTTTTGATGATTATTTCATTTACACTTGTTTTTCCTATTTTTGTCCATGTTTGCTTCATGCATATGTTATTTTTGTCTAAAACTAATAAATATACATGTATACCCTTGAGTCACTTGTCTTCATGCAAATTTTACTATGGACTCGTCTATGTTTGGGATATGTATATATATTTTTAGTTTTGATAGAACATACATATACCTTGAAGTTTGTTTTTAATGAAAAATAAATTTTTATGATTTTCATATGCTTTGGTGTTTTGAGCCTTATTGATTATTTTCATGAATGTGCTATTCACATGATTCTTGTACACTTATATTTCTTTGTTTACTCATGACTTTGCTTCATGAGCACATTTTTGAGCTTTATAGATTTCGAGTGTCAATTTTTGTGTACTTAGCAATGTTTCATGAGATACATATGATTTGATTTTATGTTTAAAGAATCTTTAACTTTTTTTTCAAAGAAATTACTTTAATTAGTTATTTATTCTTCATTTGATAGTGTTTTCAAATTTACAACTATTTTCAAATCATATTTTTGAAAACTTCTACCTTTTAAGGGCGGATGGATGGGCGACCATGCCTTGTATGCCTAAATGAAAATCTTTTTAACATGTGCATGAATAGGGTAGATAGTTATGAGTTATACACTTAATCTTCAAGGAATTTTATGTTTGTATACTCATATTTGTTTCCTATATATGTATGCTTCAATTTCAAATAATATCAATTTTAATTGGTATTTTCACATTCATACATATATATGATTTGATTGTACTTGTGTTACAATATTTACATGTTTAAAACACAAATTATATTTATGCTAAACTTGACTTAAATTTAAATATCAATTGGTATCTTAAAAAGCTTATGCACTGTTCTCTTTTGGTATCTCAAAATTTTTGTTTATCTACAATTGGTATCAAAAATCTTCTATTGGTATCTTAAAATTTTGTTTATTTATAAGTGGTACCAACTTATATTTTGTCAACTACAATTTGATTTCATTGGTATCAAAATTTGTTTTGTTGACTTAAAAAAATTCAAAATTTGTTTTAAAGTGATTTCAAAATTTCTTGATATGTATTGCCTATATGCAAGGGGAGCTTAACATCTCTTCTATATATAGATTCATATTGAGTGTATCTTATATTGGGGAGTTTGACATCTCTTCTTTATGTGGTACACGTGTGTAGGGGGAGCTTAACATCTGAAAGGTCAAATTAATTTTGTAAGCCATATCGAGTATTAATACTGTGATACGTACATCAAGGATCGGGGGGTTGCATTTCTCCCCACCTTATAAAAAATTTTGTCCTCAAAATTTCAATTCAGGAGGGAGAACAAAATTTACAATCCTGAAGCATGAATGTTATGGGCCTATGATGCTTCTGCTACGCCAGTCTGATATCTATAACAAACTCGAGACTTGGTGGCTAGTATCAAGAATAAAGCTTATAAAGGAGGAGTGATTGGAAATCAGAATATTCAGAATAATAATTGAAAGTTAGGGAACATTAAGAAACAAAGAATGGATTTTCAATGAAGATATTCTTGTACTTATAACTGGAATCCCTAAATCCAGATACAAATGAGTTCTAATCTGAATCTGATTGTACTATTGGTAAAAGCCCGAACATTAACCCAAGTGATTACCCACATCAGGATTGAACCTTAGCTTTGACACCACTCTATAATGCCCCGATCTCACAGGTACGTGGACGCTACGATGACGTACATATGCATGGCAAAAATACCCTCACGTACGTACGCTAAGCCTCAGTATAGGGAATAAACACAATATACTCAATAATTCCAGCAGCAAGTACAAGAATACCTGCAAAAGGTGCTAGTGACCATAATAAATATGTTAACAGGAATAAATGAGGAAATGTAAATAAATAATAAAGATACCCATGAATAGAAAAGAGCGACAGTCTCAATATAATTTCTCAAGAAATATCAGGTGCTACGAAATCTCGGATCTCTAACCGTCTAATATAATCACCTGTACTTTGTATTAAATCATGAAATAAATTAAACTATTATTTTATTGTTCATGTTTAATTAAAACATTATGTTTATTCTTATTACAATGATTTTTTGATAATTACAAGTTATTAATTTATATTTACAATGATTTTCCCATAATCAAAATTTATTAAATAAAGCAATCAATCAATTTATTACACATGAATAAATAAAATTTATAAACGGAAAACACTCATATAGTTGTTTTGAAAGTGTACTCTCTTTCCTACGATCGTAACAGTTCCTGAATCATCCAAATCAGACTCCGGATGCTCCAGATATTGCCTGAATTCTAAAATCATTAAAATTGGGTTAAATATGAAATAAAAGATTAAAAATGTAAATATCTAAATTGTCAAGGGGTTTTATGAAAAATTACCTTTATTAAGTTTTGGGTGGGGTCGGGTGTTAAGGGGTCGGGTTTCGATCCAAAATCCATACCTAAATGTAATGAGTGATGGTCAATGAATAAATTGTTATTGGGTTTAGATTTGGATTCAGATCCATTTAAATAGAGAGAGAGAGAGAGCGTGCAAGAGAAAGAGTGAGAAGCAGCAGCGCCAGCCAGGTTGGGGGCGCAGCCAGTAGCGGCGCCCGCGACGCCCGACCAAGCGGAAGCCTGGCCTACCGGTGGTGGGGAGGAGAGAGAGAGAAGAAGAAGAAGAAGATCAGAGGAGGGACATAGAAAGAGAAAGAGAGAGGGAGCAGCAGTCAGGCCACGACCAGGCTACCTGGTGGCATCAGTTTGCCGCTGGCGCCTCCGCCAGGCCACCGTCAGTGAACTGGGCACCATCAACGACGAGGAAAGAGAGGGAGAAAGAACAGGAGAGGGGGAAGGAATGTGGAAGAGGGTGGGGGAATAGAGAGAGATATATAGAGGAGAAGAGAGACTAGAGAGAGGAAGAATTGAGAGAGAGTGTGTGATAGAGATAGAGAAATAGAGGGAAGGAGAGGCGGTTAGGTTAAAGGCAGTCGAGGATAGCTTATGGGGGAAGAAAATAAATGAATTGGAGAAGAAGAAAGACGAAAAATAATTGTTTAATACTATTTAATTGCTATTTTATTTGGGTCAAAATTTGATCAGTTCAGAACGATCCCTAAAATTCTGTAAAATAGAGAATATTCTCATGAGGAATAATATGAAATAAGATTTAAGAAATGCTATCTGGTTTGCAAATTAAAAATCTTAGAATGTACCACCGACACTAGGCAACATCCGTTTGACCGGATTTTTGATAAATTTAGAAAAATCTCCAAATATACTCTAAAGTTGAAAATATGATTCTAAAATATAATATGAAAGCAGATTCTCAAAATTTAATCCTGTTTGTGAATTAAAAATCATAAAGTCAATTATCAATATTGGTCCACACCGAAATCGTAGATTTTTCAAAATAATTCAGAAAAATTTCAAAAATTTCTGAAAAATTTAAAATATTAGAAAATAATATATGAAACTGAAATTGGCTCAATTTGACTATCAAAAAGGTCAAATCATCTTTGTACACCGTATCGAGTACTGATACTGTACATCAAGGATGGGAGGGTTACATCTATGCAACTTAACGACCCATCAAAGTAAATCTGAGCAATCTTGAAAGCGTCAGATGTTTTGCTGTATGGCAAAAAATAAGCTATTTTTGAAAAACGATCCATAACAACATATATGAAATCATGCTTCCTGATAGTCTTAGGAAGCTCAAGCACGAAATCCATACTCACGTCCTGTCAGGGGTGATCTGGCACAGGTAGAGGCATGCACAGATCACTATTCTATTTTTGCTGCTTAGCCAATTGACAAGTGCGACATTTGTCCTATTAGCTTTGTAATGTCTCTCTTAAGGCTCGGCCGATAACATAAACTCTCTACCGCCTCTATGGTCTTTTCTCATTCGAAGTGACTGACAAGACCTTCAACATGCAATTCCCAAATAAGGTAATCTCTCAAGAAAGTAGGGGGAACACATAACTTATGAAATCAAAATAAATAGCCATCATGAAGTAGGAAGCCATCTATCTGAGGAGTTATCCCTTCTTCAACACATAGACAATCTCTTCAAAGTCGGGTCACGACTCATACTCATCTTTGATTCTGTAACGCCCCGATCCTGACGGATACGGAGACATTACTGCAACGTATATACGCAAGTCGGAAGTACCTTCACGTATATACGCTAAGCATCAGTACAGGCAAGAATCAGAGTACGGAAGCAAGTGGTGCATTATACATTCCAACACATGAGTACAATTACAAGGTTATCACCAGAGGTGATCCAATATTACATGAATATTACATCACTGATATGCGCAATTGCGAGAATACAAGTAGATGTACAAGTATGATAGGTACACAGGCACTCACGAGTTTATAAAAGGAAAACTCGAGAGGCACACAAGGGGGCCTGGAAGGATAGAGCTCTGAACGGTCTGCTGGAGATCCACGCTACCGCTGCGCCACTCTGATCAGCAACTGGGAGAATCCACACGCTCCAAGCTCCATGACCTGGACATGAGAATTCAGGGGAGTCAGATGAAACTCCCCAGGCGAGTGGTGATACAAAAGCCAAGTGGCGAGCGAGGGTAAGCACATGTATAGTGATAAAACCAAATAAAGCCGGGGACGAGCAAATCTGATTGTATGGTTTCAGATTACGGCTCCATAAGACTAGTACGTCGAAGGAATAATCCAAACAAGGAAACCCTCATCTATATACCCTTATCTTATGTCACCATAATCCAAGCACATACAATCCGACTGCACTCCGGGCATGATAAGATAATGAACAGGAGGCAGGTGGATACAAGGGATAAAGTAGAGCATGAGCAATCAATACCATAATAACCGTAAAACCGGAAATCCGACGTAAAATCCAGGACAAGAAAATATGGTAAGGCATATCACAGATTCATAGCCGTTTAAGTCGCAGGCTTCAGTATGCGTCCCATTCCACATACCTCTACTTACAACTTAAAGAGCCGGTTATTAGACACTTTATTATTACTCGTCTTACCCTGATATCTAGCTATGTGAACTAGCGTCCCAGCACACATAGATCCATATCCGAGTAAAGCAAGGTTGTTATTGGAAACCAGCGGGGGTATCAACGAACTATGTTTACAGTGGGTCCCGTACATACCCGGGACCACGGCCCAGGTTTGTTCCGTTGCTTGGTGACGGAACCTGCCGCAAGGCTAATAGGAGGGTCTTATAGGATGCCCTTGTCAAGATGGTACCAAGAAGGAGGGAGCCAGCACTCCCCTCGGTCGCCTGGAGGCCCACAGGTTAGACCGGAACATGTAGTTGCACAACATTCCTAAAACCACTGTAAACACGAACACATATTGATAGCCGCATGTTTCCCCCGACCCGATGCAAGTTGTCTCATTTTATGATTTATTAGATTAATTATCCATTTACGGGAATAACAAGAGCAGGACATGATCAGGAATTCAGGAGTTCAGGTCACTGTATATAATACAGGATAACAGGTCACTGATCATGATACAGGATATCAGGTCACTGTACATAGTACAGGATAACAAGACAGGGTTCCCGTAAATGTGATAATCACAGGTCAAGTATATCATGCTGGGTGTCAAGTGATAGCATGACAGGATGATGATATTAGACAGGCAACCAGTCATGTCAAGAGATTGATATAAGGTCAGTGGCAAGTTATGACATAACAAGGGGTCTTGCCAAATAGTAGCATGTCTGAGGTCATGTGATAACACATCAGTTGACAGGTGATATACATGTGTTAAAAGTAATATGAAAACGACAAGTAGTATAGACAGGTGTCAGGCATGAAGTAATGGCATGGGGTAGAATAGTAGCTGAGCATAAACAAAGCGGAGCTGAGCAAGCTGGAAGTACAGACAGCAAACAGTATTTAACACTGGAGCGTCTGGCGAGGTTACCGGGACGACTCGACTGAAGTACGAGCAGTAAATCCGGCAGCAACTCGCCTAGACGAATCTAGTGGTAAAGCGCTGAACGCTGATCATGATAACCAGGCGGAGCTGAGAAACCTGACGATCCCAATCACGCCTCTTTCGAGACAGTGAGTGATCGGAGGCTGAACTGGGAGACCTGCCAGTCCCAATCACCTCTCTTTCGAGATAGTGAGTGACCGGAGGTTGAAGGGGTCCGGAAGCCAAGTATGGTATAAGGCAGTACAATACATCACAGGCATGATATGAGTACAAGAAGTAAACTACCCTAGTACAAGCATTCGTCACAGAGCAATACATGTCCAGAGATTGGCACTCGGCCATACACAGATACAGGGACTCAGCCCAATACAAAATACATGGAAACATAGAATAAAATACATGTCGACCCGACGAAGCGGGGAAACCCAAATGGAGGCGAGAGCGAGAACACTCGCCCAACCAATAAAATAGGAAAGCAAGAGGATAGCGAGATTACTCGCCTAAAATATGGTGAAATCTCTGATATCCGGAATCCAGGAGATCAACGCTTCAATGCGTTAGAGAGAAGGTAATAGGTAGAGGGGGGATCAGGAGAGAGAGAATAAGAGAGAGAAAGAGGAGAGAAGGTGACATCCATCAAGTGATAAGCCATGTAATAGCCATATACATAATACATGACCCGAGAATAATGTTCATGTACAAAGAAGGAATCAACAATAGTCAACAGCCAAGATTAGTCGACTAGGGGAGTTAGTCGACTAATGGAAAGGGCAAGTCGACTGATAGGCTGCGTTTCAGAAAAAGGCTGGCGTTTCAAGAATGGCGTTTCAGGATGGGTTAGTCGACTAGGAACAGGGGTTAGTCGACTAGTCTGCTGCGTTTCGCAAAACGGCGTCTCACGAAGTCGCGTTTCATAGGTCCGCGTCTTGCCACAAGTCCGCGTCTCATGAATCCGCGTTTCATAAGTCCGCGTCTCACCAGAAAGAGTTAGCCAATTTGGAATGAAAGAGCAGGTCGCGTTTCAAGAAAGAGCGCGTTTCTCAAGGTCGCGTCTCACATGGTCGCGTCCCACAAGGCCGCGTTTCCAAGAGGCACGTTTCCCAGATTCGCGTTTCCAAGATTCGCGTCTCAGGAAAGTTAGTCGACTAGGGAGAAGGATCAGTCGACTAGAAGGTTGCGTTTCAGAATAACAAGGCAGCGTTTCACAGGATTAGTCGACTGGGAAGGAGGGCTAGTCGACTAATAAGGGAAGTTAGTCGACTAATGACCAAGTCAAGTCGACTAACAGAGTGCAAATCAGGGAGCAGGATCCTGTTAAGTGCTGAGTTCACTGATATGAAAATGCAAGGGCTCTGATGAGTCATCCAAGTCTTGGAGAGTGAAGTTACTCGTCCAAAACGCCATCTAGAAGCAGGGAAAAAACACAAGTGAAGGAGATGGGTCCTTGGTTGAGTTGTCGTTAACTATCACCAAAACGATCACCGGAATAATCGCGAACGATTATTGGAAGATCCACGGCGATGTCTCCAACGAAGAGAAGCTCGGCCCCAATCCAAAAGGAGTGGTCGGCCCCCAGAGTCATGCAGGTGATGAAGAAGAACACGGCCCCCAATCCGAAGGAGTCGGCCGGTCTTTACCAGAGAAGGAAGGAGATGGTGATAGTGATGATGCTTGGTTCACTGCTGCAAGAAATGGAGGAGAAGATGAAGGGAAATGGTGGAGAACAAGTTGGCCAAAGGAGGGAGCATCAAGGCTGCGTTTGTTGCCTTTGCTCTCTGGAAACAAAGAGGAAGAAGAGAGAAAGAAGAAAAATGAATGGAGAGAGAGGGAGGGGTATTTATAGGCAAAGGAGCAATAATGGCAAGTTTGACTTTGGGGATGCCAAGTGAGACTTGTTCTCCCCACTCAAACGCAGCCCACAAAAGCAAGATGGCGTTTAGGCCAAAATTAGCCTAACGCGGGAATAAATGCGGCGTTTCAAGGGAGAAGCAAGGTGGCGTTTCACAAAAGGACAAAAAGGCATGATGCTTGATGGGAGTTGGTGGCAGCACATTAAATGAAGTGTGGGGAGAAGTGAAGAGAAGATCTTTGCATTAAATGCAAGATCCAAGGATGGTGAAGCCGGCGTTTGAGGAAGGAAAAAAAGACAAAATGGAATATCAAGGCAAAATCCCGGTATCTGGGAAAACACCAAAACTCCGGAAAACCTCAAAAATAAAGTAATCCAGAAAGCTTCCCAAAAATTCTCAAAAATAATAAATATTATAAAATGATTTTTGGTGAAATCAGTTTTCAGAAATTCAATGCCATGTTCAAATTAAAAATCCTGAAGTCCACCGTCAATCTCGGTCTACACCGGGTTGGCCGGGTTTTGATAAATTCTGAAAATTCTCAGAAAAAGTATTTAGATAGAAAATATTATTTTAAGAAATAATGTCTAAAGACACTATTAGAAATTCCAATCTGTTCGTAAATTAAAAATCCAGGAATCGGTCAACGAAACTGGTCGACACCGGTTTTGAAGATTTACAATTAAATCCAGGAAAATTCCAGAAAATTACAGAAAATCCAAAATATTGGAAAACGATGTTTGAAACTGAAATTGGTCAAATCGGATAACCAGAATGTCCAAATCAAGCAATACTCTAGGATCAAGTTTCCGGCTCAGACTAGGGCTGACTCCGAGTCCACGAATCCAAATCCAAGACAAAACTATCATATAAAGAATTCATAAAACAAATACAGGAAGTAAATCGAAAAATACGATCGAAAAATCTGAATACGCAACTAAGTACGTATTCCGGGAGCGGGGTGTTACATTCCATCCACCTTACAAAAAATTGCGTCCTCGCAATTTCGATAAGGGGTGAAATGAACACAAAAAGGTAGGAATGAGGATTATGCCAATCAAGATATGAATAACTATGAGCCGTTCTCCCAGATCGACTGAACGGCTAACTCAAGACTGAGGCATCTCTGCACTTCTGCCGTATATATATATGCATCTTCTGACGGTGCCATAATAATACTGATCTAATGTCGGTTTATAAAGGAACACTGCCAGAACTTCAAAGGACTAACCCATTCTGAACAATATAAAGTGAGCTGACTTGGTAAGATAATCAATAATACTTCGATCAGACTGTGAGCTAAAGCTAATGAAATCCATAGTGCTGAAGTCCATAATATAATATAAAACCCTGCATAGTAAGATGTTATCCTTTTGCAGTAGAATCACTGACGGGCTGCATACTGGGCTTTGTTAACTCTGAAAGACGTAGCCAAGAATATAAAATAACTGTGAAGAATTTGGAATACTGACTTATAAATGATAAACCGACTGCAGATGAAACAGGAAGAAGATATCTGAGCCCTGCAAGATTTGTAGAATGGATCATTGACAAGGCCATGGCGATAGCTCAGATATAGTGATGGAACTCTGTTCAGCAGATCCATAAAAGTACGCTAGAAGAAATCCGAGGAATGGCTAGAGTGCTAAGCACTGGAGGGACTAGCCACGGATGAAACCAAGCCTAGATGAGGTCATCGCGTAACACAGCTCAGGTGTTAAACATTAGGGTGCCGCGAAGCTAACGCTCTACGAGGCTCGCATATGGCGTAGCTCACGTGGCGAAGCCAGCGCGTAACACAACGCTAAATGCTAAGCACCAGGGTGCAACGAAACTCACACCCGGTTAGGTTCACGGATGACTAGAACACGACCCTCGCTTGGCGAGGCTAGCGGAGCTCTTAGTCCATCAAATCCATAAAAACTGCCAGAAGTTGGTGGCTCTGAGAACATGGTCAAGAAATCAAAATAACCGAAACGTGTCCAGAATGCTGTCTTCTAAATAATAATCTGACTGCAAATCAGTTCTGAGAACACCCGAATTCCATGAACATAGTCCAAGAAATCATGATCGCTATTAGAGAAATAAAAATAGAAAATACCATAACTCTGTCTGCCAGAAGTCCTGATTCTGAATTACTGTTATATACTGACACTCCTCATGAAATGATGCAATCTATCTGACTATATAAGTGACGACTACTCTGCTTGATGTGCTAGTCTCCCATGATGTATCCAGAATATAAGAATATAACGCGGGGCCGAAGATCTGCCTAATATAAGATAATGTGATATACCAGAGTCGAGAAGCGCCAGAACATAATTAGAACGAACCACATCTGCCCGGCTGTTACCTCACTAGTCAACACATATCTTAAGTTGGCATAAAGATCACGAAAATCAGAATAAATCAGAATAACAAAAATAGAAGAGATAGGAATCATGAAATAGGGAGAGAGATAGGACGGACTAGGATTAATGGAGATAGGGCAATGAAGAGGGTACGATATAGAGAAGTTACCAACTCCCGGACATGCTAAAAATGGGAATAATTAGTTATGGTCAGTACTTCCAGAGTTCCTCTGCAGATATTGAATGCTCTTCCTGTTCTCACTCCATCATATTGAGCATCCGGACTTCCCCTCCAGTCAGATCATATGTTTGCTTTCCTTCACCATGTGCCCTAACTCTTAGTCTCCTTTGTATACGACTCCATGCTGGATGCTGGGGATGAAGCGAGGTTATTCTGACAGTAGGTCCTAGATTCCCTCACGACGGTGATACTGGATGGGTTGATCTGATCGGTGTAATGTTCTCTGCTTCCTTGAACAGACCGTCACCTTTCAACTAATCTCTGAACCCGTGTATGACATAATTCATAACCTTTCTGGTGGTTGTGTTGTAGATGCCCAGCTCCAGACAATATCCACCGGTCATATGTTGTGGGCAGGGTTAGAGGGATGGCTTAGCTAGTAGGGCGTCCAGAGGCCTGTCTGAGCCTTTACTTCCATCAATTAAGAGGGTCTCTTCACCAACTTCATCTGCAACTCATCCTAATCTTTCTCTTCTGGGTCCATTCCACTTCCCGGATGATGACTGAAGAACTTGAGAATACTCCTTGGGCTGCTTGGGGATAAGAAACATCCTGCTCTCCATCTTCATTTCTCACTTAAGATATTGCTTGCTCGGTTCTCCTTATTGATTGGTATCCAATATTGCATATTTTACATCATAATTCCCATGCATATTACAAATAAATATGTGATTTTTACTCCTCTTCTCTACATATTTGCAGGTACACACTTAATGGAGAGATATCCAAATAATCACTTAATTAACACTAATTAAGTGATTAATCAAGATTAAAGATAAAGCCAAATTCAAATCCAGATCCAGAGAAATCCGCGCAACAAACGAAGATTCTAGATATACCACGTGGCTAACAACCTTGTAACTAATCTCCACCAGAAAGTTGTTAGCCAACGGCCACAAAAGTGCCGCGACTTGCGGCGGATCCACCGCAAAATCCGGGCCGTTGGATCTCAGATTTTGCGCCAACAAACTAGGCTCTCGAAGGTTCTCATCCATGCTATAAATACTCCATGAAGACCTGCGTACAAAAACTGAATGGAGAAGAGAGGAGATTAGTTTAGTTGTTGTAATTTTCATGTATTTTTTCTCTTTAGGTTTTATTCTTTAGATCCCTCTTCTTCTTCCCTAGAATTCAATGTAAAAGAGAGTGATTGTGAGGGAGAGAGCTTGTGTAATCAAGGGTGACACTTGAAGCAACAAGGATTGATCCATCCTCCTTCCTCTACTTGAAGCTTGGTTCTAGTTTTCTTGCATTCTTTACATGCTTTCTTTATTGCTTTCTTTAATTCTTGCAATTTACTTCCATGCTTTGTTTTACCTTTCTTATGGCTTGTTCTAACTAATTCCTTCTCACGTATAATTCTAGATATACCACGTGGCTAACAACCTTGTAACTAATCTCCACCAGAAAGTTGTTAGCCAACGGCCACAAAAGTGCCGCGACTTTCGGCGGATCCACCGCAAAATCCGGGCCGTTGGATCTCAGATTTTGCGCCAACAAACTAGGCTCTCGAAGGTTCTCATCCATGCTATAAATACTCCATGAAGACCTGCGTACAAAAACTGAATGGAGAAGAGAGGAGATTAGTTTAGTTGTTGTAATTTTCATGTATTTTTTCTCTTTAGGTTTATTCTTTAGATCCCTCTTCTTCTTCCCTAGAATTCAATGTAAAAGAGAGTGATTGTGAGGGAGAGAGCTTGTGTAATCAAGGGTGACACTTGAAGCAACAAGGATTGATCCATCCTCCTTCCTCTACTTGAAGCTTGGTTCTAGTTTTCTTGCATTCTTTACATGCTTTCTTTATTGCTTTCTTTAATTCTTGCAATTTACTTCCATGCTTTGTTTTACCTTTCTTATGGCTTGTTCTAACTAATTCCTTCTCCATGTACTAGTTTACCACTAGTTTAGCTTACTTCACTAACTCATGGGTGATTGCCTTTGTTAATCTTGCAAGTTGTATGATCTTCTCTTCTCCGACGGTTAAACCACCGTCTACCAAGTGAGAAAGTAATTAGGTCAACACGCGAGACTAATCCTAAGCCGATGGAGTGACAACATTAGGCACGCATTCGCTATCAAGGAGTCTAGTAAGTCTTGACAAGCTAGCAAGGTAAGCTAGTCATGGATCTATTCTTTCTTTAAGTTTTCTTTCCTTTTCTTGTGAATACCACATCCACTTCTTGATTTCTTTTCCCACGACTTTTCCACCATGAACATAGCCATCCTTTCTTTTAGTTTCTTTTACATTTGATTCACTAAGTTTATAAGCAAGAGAAGAATACTCGTTTGTTCACTTCATTACCACACGTAAAGCTTCCATCGCGAGCTCTCCCTGAGATTCGACTCGGTATAGCCCTATGCTATAACGGAGACAAGAAAGGGTACATCAAATACATTCTTATACACATAATAAGTACACCTCTCTAGTCTAATCAAAAAATGGCGCCGTTGCCGGGGAGAGCAACGTATTTTTTAGGTTAAAGTGAAGTACTAAACGATCCTTCTTCTCTGTTGCAGGTTACAGGAGAAGAAAACAGGAAACTATTCATTGCAGTAACATACAAGTGGACCTGGGACTCTGCTCAAGAAAGCAGAGCCCAGGATCCCTCCAAATTGCCGCGGATCCACGGCACTTTGCCGTGGGAACGCGGCAATAAGGAGTTCACTACTCACCAATTTTCTGCAGGGCCTCTGGTTCTGTAAAATACATCTGTTTCTATACTTTATTTCCTGTATTCTGCATCCTACTCCTGCTTAATTAAAAAACAGTAAAAAGTTGGTTGAATTGTTAAAAATTGTTTAGACACTTGCATTTTAGGCACGTGTCTTTTCAATTCTTTACTTTTACTGTTGAAGAGTGCTGGAGGCAAGGTACGTGTTTGCATTGCATTTAGACTAGGACAAACTCCTTGCTTGATTTTCTTGCTTTGAGTGAATCCTTGTTATATTTCTTGTACACTTGCACAATTCAATTCTAAGGGCATACCCGTAAATAAGATAAGGTGGGGGAGGTCATTACCCTTTCCTTAGCCCGAAAACCACAACCCAAGCACTCACTAACCCAAGCCTAATTTAATAAAAAAGTAGACGTTGGCCCTAGGGACATCTCGGACTCAATTAGGAGATTATCCTAAGGGGGAAAAGTGTTGGAATTTAACTCTTGCAAAATCGGTGTCTAGGAAAGGGGTTGAGGGCCGAAAGCCCGAAGGTTGCTGGTTACTTAATTAAGGAACGTCTCCGGACGGAAAACCTCCCACCAACCTTACCCTTCCCTGGCTGATTAGCTTGTGGTTAGAGTCTAACACTAAACCTCCCGTGGACAGTCTATTTGTTAGGAGTCGTCTAGGTCTAAGTCTACACTAACTTAGGTTAGAATTTTTCTTTCTTTTGTTTGTTTGTTTGTTTGTTTTTGTTTGTGATTGTGTGATATGGCCTTCAAAAATTCTTTTAATAATAATCCATATTTCACACCATCTCCTTATTCGGATAATTCCAACCAGGTGTTTTACAATATGCACCAACCAAATACGCCGGGTTGGCCTTATCCGAATCAATATGACCCATACCCCCCATCTAATAATTATAATGTCCAAAATAATTTCAACTCTTCATCGAGTCATTGGGGATTCCAGTCCCGAGTTTAATTATCAACCTCCTTGTCCACCATTTCCACCAAGTCCACAATATTCACAAGATTCATTTCCCGATTCCGCTTCATATACTCCTTTTTCTGAACCAGTTGAAGAAAAATCTGATTTACTAAGGAGTTTCGAAGCTAACTTACAGAGAGCTGAGCAAACACTTCCAGAACCATTTTCCTCTCCAATTCCATAGTATTTTCAAGAATCTTACTCAGTTCCACCTTCTCAGTATGAACAACCATTTGTCATGGAACCGAGTAATGATTTCTTGTGTGAGTCCACTTTTCCATCATCACACACTTTTGACTCACAATTTCACCATCACTTCCAAGACAACACTTCATCTTTTCATCCAAATAATGAAGTCATCAATTTTGAAAAGATGCTTGAAGACATGACCCATGCTCAAAATGCTCGTGCCCGTGACTTAGATTTGCTGATCCAAACTCTTCATCCTATTTCTAAGGTCACTAGCCACTCTGTCAAAACCAAAGAGTCATGTAGTCTTGGAAGTCCAAATTCAATTTCAGCACAATTACCTGAACTTGTCCACACTTCTGATCCAATTGACGTTTTGGCACGTTTTCCTTTCCCTGAAATTGAACTTGAACATGATTATGATCCTGAACTTTCACCAGATGATTCAACTCTACTTCCTGATTCAATCATGACTTTCATATCCTTACCTGATTTCAATCCATTTCCAAAGTCAGAATTGAATCCAGTACCTATCTGTTGTGAAATTGAATCACCAATCTTTTATGATGATCACATTGAACTTGACCAATTTCATACTCTTGAAAATCCCATTGATAAATTGGCAAGTTCACAATTTTCTGAAATTGAACTACATAAGGAATGTGATCTTGAACCCCAACTTAGTGATTCAATTCTTTTTCCTGATTCCATAATGACTCCGGTATCTTTACCTCACTTCAATCTTTTTCCGGAGTCAACCTTGGATCCTTTCCCAATTCACAATGAAGTTGAATCACCCATCTTTGAGGATCATATTGCACTTGCCCAATTTTACACTTCTGAAGATTCCATTGACATTTTGGCAAGTTCTCCATTTTGTGGAATTGAACTCAATGAGAAATGTGACCTGAATTTTCTCAATCTCTTTACTTCTGAAACTGATCATACAATTCTAGTGGAAGATGTTGATTTAAGTTTTGAAGAATTGTATGGTGATGAGCTAGAATTTCTTAATATTGGAAGTAAAGAGATATCACCCATATTAGGTCACATCCCATTGTTGGACAATGATTGTGGACTTGAGTTTTCATTTCTTGACTTGGACCCAATTTTTGAACTCACTTCAACTCCTACACCATCACTTGACTTAATTCACTTCCCTGAGTCGGTGTTAGTTCCTGTTCATTCCGAGTCCAAGTCGACCATTCTATCATTTCATAATCCATTCTGGGACAAGGATCTTGATAAACTTGACTCTGAAATTATTAGGAAAATCTTGAAATTAGATGGGGTCATGTATATAAAAATCATTCATGCACACATCATTCTAGTGGGTCATATTCTTCATATTTTTGGTGGGTTCCTAAAAACTCAAAGAAAAGTTGATTGGGCCATATTTCGTGGACCAATCCGACCACCACCGGAACCACCACCTTAAGGTAATTTTTGTTCCTTCCCTTTCCATTTTTCATGCATACATATATCATGATGCATTGAGGACAATGCATGAAATAAGTGTGGGGGAGGGTTTACTAACATAGAGTTTTTAGATTTTCTTTCTTTTACATTTCTTTTAGAAAAAATAATAATAATAAAAAAAAAATAAAAAAAATAAAAATAAAAAAATAAAAACTTTTTGAAATAAGAGACAAAAGTTTTGATCTATTTTAAAAAAATTAAGATGTATCTTAGAAATTAAGAAAGCCTTAATTATGACATCTTAAACATAGTTGAAGTAATAGATCTTGTTTGAGATTATAGGCTAAGTAAGAAAAATTGGTGAGATATTTTTATCTTGAATTTTTTGCCTTAGATAATATGCACTTTACACTTACACATTTCTTGGGATGGAAACAAAGACCAAAATGCCATAAAAAAAAAAAGAAAAAAAAAGAAATTATAAATAAATGATCACTTATTAAGCTGGATAACTATGCCTCAAGAAGCATGGTTACTCACGCCTAACGGTGATCTCACTTATTAAGCTGGATAATTGTGCCTCAAGAAGCATAATTACTCACGCCTAACGGTGATCATAATAAATAATCCCTCTTAGTTATGTGGCCTTTTCTACTCGAGACCTTAAACCTGAGGGATGTTTTCTCATCTGGTGCCCTAAGACCATCTGGTTTGGGAGTCATCGGTTAAAGGCTCGCTACAAGGGTAGACTAGAAAGCCTAGACTAAGGGAAGATTAAATAAAAAAAAAAAGAGAAAAATATATATATATATATATATATATATATATATATAGATAAATAAATGGCTTGATGGTTGGAGTTGAAATCCCAGGAAATTTTCACTTACACGGTGTGCATACTATCTAGGTTTTATGAGAGATAAAATATTCAATCCAATTTGAATTCTTACCTTAATTAAAAGCAAGATCTTGCATGGATACTAAGTTTAAGGAAGAATAATTATAGGTGGACTTATGACCTAGGATCACTTATATTTTTGCAAAAATAGTTCGTAAACATATCTCTTATTCAAAATGCGTTTTCAAAATACTAACATTTGTCTTCTTTCTTTATGGATTTTGTGGGTGTAATCCGCTGAAAACCCTCAGGAGACAACACTCCTCCTCTAGGGTAACCTAGAGGTTTAACGGCTTGTTGCACACGCTCAGTGCAATCGCGTCACCTGCGAAAGTGGTGTAATAAAATTGGTAGTTTAGATTTTCTTTCTTTGTTTTGCTCGGGACGAGCAAAAGAATAAGTGTGGGGGTGTGATTGGTATCCAATATTGCATATTTTACATCATAATTCCCATGCATATTACAAATAAATATGTGATTTTTACTCCTCTTCTCTACATATTTGCAGGTACACACTTAATGGAGAGATATCCAAATAATCACTTAATTAACACTAATTAAGTGATTAATCAAGATTAAAGATAAAGCCAAATTCAAATCCAGATCCAGAGAAATCCGCGCAACAAACGAAGATTCTAGATATACCACGTGGCTAACAACCTTGTAACTAATCTCCACCAGAAAGTTGTTAGCCAACGGCCACAAAAGTGCCGCGACTTGCGGCGGATCCACCGCAAAATCCGGGCCGTTGGATCTCAGATTTTGCGCCAACAAACTAGGCTCTCGAAGGTTCTCATCCATGCTATAAATACTCCATGAAGACCTGCGTACAAAAACTGAATGGAGAAGAGAGGAGATTAGTTTAGTTGTTGTAATTTTCATGTATTTTTTCTCTTTAGGTTTTATTCTTTAGATCCCTCTTCTTCTTCCCTAGAATTCAATGTAAAAGAGAGTGATTGTGAGGGAGAGAGCTTGTGTAATCAAGGGTGACACTTGAAGCAACAAGGATTGATCCATCCTCCTTCCTCTACTTGAAGCTTGGTTCTAGTTTTCTTGCATTCTTTACATGCTTTCTTTATTGCTTTCTTTAATTCTTGCAATTTACTTCCATGCTTTGTTTTACCTTTCTTATGGCTTGTTCTAACTAATTCCTTCTCCATGTACTAGTTTACCACTAGTTTAGCTTACTTCACTAACTCATGGGTGATTGCCTTTGTTAATCTTGCAAGTTGTATGATCTTCTCTTCTCCGACGGTTAAACCACCGTCTACCAAGTGAGAAAGTAATTAGGTCAACACGCGAGACTAATCCTAAGCCGATGGAGTGACAACATTAGGCACGCATTCGCTATCAAGGAGTCTAGTAAGTCTTGACAAGCTAGCAAGGTAAGCTAGTCATGGATCTATTCTTTCTTTAAGTTTTCTTTCCTTTTCTTGTGAATACCACATCCACTTCTTGATTTCTTTTCCCACGACTTTTCCACCATGAACATAGCCATCCTTTCTTTTAGTTTCTTTTACATTTGATTCACTAAGTTTATAAGCAAGAGAAGAATACTCGTTTGTTCACTTCACTACCACACGTAAAGCTTCCATCGCGAGCTCTCCCTGAGATTCGACTCGGTATAGCCCTATGCTATAACGGAGACAAGAAAGGGTACATCAAATACATTCTTATACACATAATAAGTACACCTCTCTAGTCTAATCACTTATCGGCCACCATGTAAAACACCGACCGACTTTGCCTTAGAAATTTTGCAGTGTACTTATTTACAATCCAATCCCCCTACCGCAATTTGATAAATCATTCTTCCTATAGAAATCCTTCGAGAACTAGTCCCAAGTGTTGGGCTTTCCCAGTCTCGCTGCTTCCGCCAACTACTACATCCAGGCTACATCTTCTAACTGAATCTTGATCATTTTCACCTAGTTCTCGTCAGGGACCCAAGTTGACTTAGAAGATCCATCAGGTTTACTGACCACTGCTATGCATCCAGGGCTTCTCCATGCTTGAAAAGATTGCCGGCTGTAATTTCCTGAAATCTAACATGTCGCCTGGCTTCTGTTCCCGGAGTGCAACCAATGATCCTTGGTGCGGGACCTTCGCCTGTACTTGATCGTGTCTCATCATATCTTGCAGAGATAGTCTTAAATCAAGATTTTCTCCATTAGGGTTACCCTAGGAAGAACCAGAACCGTTATGACTTCCCCATCTTTTCATGTCCGAGTTGGTCCAAGAATAACAAGAAACTGAAGTATGAAAGGATGGGAGAACTTCAGAATTCAAGGATAAGATTATCAAGAGAGAATGGATAACTTTGTACTTGTAGTTGGATTGTATAACCAAGACTCATGCATTCCAGTTGCAAATTTCTTTACCATTAATTTGCCGTCTGGACGTACTGAGGAGGTGAGAGCCTAGGCTCTGATACCAACCTGTAACGCCCCGATCCTGACGGATACGGAGACATTACTGCAACGTATATACGCAAGTCGGAAGTACCTTCACGTATATACGCTAAGCATCAGTACAGGCAAGAATCAGAGTACGGAAGCAAGTGGTGCATTATACATTCCAACACATGAGTACAATTACAAGGTTATCACCAGAGGTGATCCAATATTACATGAATATTACATCACTGATATGCGCAATTGCGAGAATACAAGTAGATGTACAAGTATGAACAGTACACAGGCACTCACGAGTTTATAAAAGGAAAACTCGAGAGGCACACAAGGGGGCCTGGAAGGATAGAGCTCTGAACGGTCTGCTGGAGATCCACGCTACCGCTGCGCCACTCTGATCAGCAACTGGGAGAATCCACACGCTCCAAGCTCCATGACCTGGACATGAGAATCCAGGGGAGTCAGATGAAACTCCCCAGGCGAGTGGTGATACAAAAGCCAAGTGGCGAGCGAGGGTAAGCACATGTATAGTGATAAAACCAAATAAAGCCGGGGACGAGCAAATCTGATTGTATGGTTTCAGATTACGGCTCCATAAGACTAGTACGTC
Source organism: Agave tequilana (assembly GCA_038442645.1). Classification (NCBI taxonomy): domain Eukaryota; kingdom Viridiplantae; phylum Streptophyta; class Magnoliopsida; order Asparagales; family Asparagaceae; genus Agave; species Agave tequilana. Next base: position 28,405 of record JAVJIF010013908.1, read on the forward strand.
GAAGGAATAATCCAAACAAGGAAACCCTCATCTATATACCCTTATCTTATGTCACCATAATCCAAGCACATACAATCCGACTGCACTCCGGGCATGATAAGATAATGAACAGGAGGCAGGTGGATACAAGGGATAAAGTAGAGCATGAGCAATCAATACCATAATAACCGTAAAACCGGAAATCCGACGTAAAATCCAGGACAAGCAAATATGGTAAGGCATATCACAGATTCATAGCCGTTTAAGTCGCAGGCTTCAGTATGCGTCCCATTCCACATACCTCTACTTACAACTTAAAGAGCCGGTTATTAGACACTTTATTATTACTCGTCTTACCCTGATATCTAGCTATGTGAACTAGCGTCCCAGCACACATAGATCCATATCCGAGTAAAGCAAGGTTGTTATTGGAAACCAGCGGGGGTATCAACGAACTATGTTTACAGTGGGTCCCGTACATACCCGGGACCACGGCCCAGGTTTGTTCCGTTGCTTGGTGACGGAACCTGCCGCAAGGCTAACAGGAGGGTCTTATAGGATGCCCTTGTCAAGATGGTACCAAGAAGGAGGGAGCCAGCACTCCCCTCGGTCGCCTGGAGGCCCACAGGTCAGACCGGAACATGTAGTTGCACAACATTCCTAAAACCACTGTAAACACGAACACATATTGATAGCCGCATGTTTCCCCCGACCCGATACAAGTTGTCTCATTTTATGATTTATTAGATTAATTATCCATTTACGGGAATAACAAGAGCAGGACATGATCAGGAATTCAGGAGTTCAGGTCACTGTATATAATACAGGATAACAGGTCACTGATCATGATACAGGATATCAGGTCACTGTACATAGTACAGGATAACAAGACAGGGTTCCCGTAAATGTGATAATCACAGGTCAAGTATATCATGCTGGGTGTCAAGTGATAGCATGACAGGAGGATGATATTAGACAGGCAACCAGTCATGTCAAGAGATTGATATAAGGTCAGTGGCAAGTTATGACATAACAAGGGGTCTTGCCAAATAGTAGCATGTCTGAGGTCAGGTGATAACACATCAGTTGACAGGTGATATACATGTGTTAAAAGTAATATGAAAACGACAAGTAGTATAGACAGGTGTCAGGCATGAAGTAATGGCATGGGGTAGAATAGTAGCTGAGCACAAACAAAGCGGAGCTGAGCAAGCTGGAAGTACAGACAGCAAACAGTATTTAACACTGGAGCGTCTGGCGAGGTTACCGGGACGACTCGACTGAAGTACGAGCAGTAAATCCGGCAGCAACTCGCCTAGACGAATCTAGTGGTAAAGCGCTGAACGCTGATCATGATAACCAGGCGGAGCTGAGAAACCTGACGATCCCAATCACGCCTCTTTCGAGACAGTGAGTGATCGGAGGCTGAACTGAGAGACCTGCCAGTCCCAATCACCTCTCTTTCGAGATAGTGAGTGACCGGAGATTGAAGGGGTCCGGAAGCCAAGTATGGTATAAGGCAGTACAATACATCACAGGCATGATATGAGTACAAGAAGTAAACTACCCTAGTACAAGCATTCGTCACAGAGCAATACATGTCCAGAGATTGGCACTCGGCCATACACAGATACAGGGACTCAGCCCAATACAAAATACATGGAAACATAGAATAAAATACATGTCGACCCGACGAAGCGGGGAAACCCAAATGGAGGCGAGAGCGAGAACACTCGCCCAACCAATAAAATAGGAAAGCAAGAGGATAGCGAGATTACTCGCCTAAAATATGGTGAAATCTCTGATATCCGGAATCCAGGAGATCAACGCTTCAATGCGTTAGAGAGAAGGTAATAGGTAGAGGGGGGATCAGGAGAGAGAGAATAAGAGAGAGAAAGAGGAGAGAAGGTGACATCCATCAAGTGATAAGCCATGTAATAGCCATATACATAATACATGACCCGAGAATAATGTTCATGTACAAAGAAGGAATCAACAATAGTCAACAGCCAAGATTAGTCGACTAGGGGAGTTAGTCGACTAATAGAAAGGGCAAGTCGACTGATAGGCTGCGTTTCAGAAAAAGGCTGGCGTTTCAAGAATGGCGTTTCAGGATGGGTTAGTCGACTAGGAACAGGGGTTAGTCGACTAGTCTGCTGCGTTTCGCAAAACGGCGTCTCACGAAGTCGCGTTTCATAGGTCCGCGTCTCGCCACAAGTCCGCGTCTCATGAATCCGCGTTTCATAAGTCCGCGTCTCACCAGAAAGAGTTAGCCAATTTGGAATGAAAGAGCAGGTCGCGTTTCAAGAAAGAGCGCGTTTCTCAAGGTCGCGTCTCACATGGTCGCGTCCCACAAGGCCGCGTTTCCAAGAGGCACGTTTCCCAGATTCGCGTTTCCAAGATTCGCGTCTCAGGAAAGTTAGTCGACTAGGGAGAAGGATCAGTCGACTAGAAGGTTGCGTTTCAGAATAACAAGGCAGCGTTTCACAGGATTAGTCGACTGGGAAGGAGGGCTAGTCGACTAATAAGGGAAGTTAGTCGACTAATGACCAAGTCAAGTCGACTAACAGAGTGCAAATCAGGGAGCAGGATCCTGTTAAGTGCTGAGTTCACTGATATGAAAATGCAAGGGCTCTGATGAGTCATCCAAGTCTTGGAGAGTGAAGTTACTCGTCCAAAACGCCATCTAGAAGCAGGGAAAAAACACAAGTGAAGGAGATGGGTCCTTGGTTGAGTTGTCGTTAACTATCACCAAAACGATCACCGGAATAATCGCGAACGATTATTGGAAGATCCACGGCGATGTCTCCAACGAAGAGAAGCTCGGCCCCAATCCAAAAGGAGTGGCCGGCCCCCAGAGTCATGTAGGTGATGAAGAAGAACACGGCCCCCAATCCGAAGGAGTCGGCCGGTCTTTACCAGAGAAGGAAGGAGATGGTGATAGTGATGATGCTTGGTTCACTGCTGCAAGAAATGGAGGAGAAGATGAAGGGAAATGGTGGAGAACAAGTTGGCCAAAGGAGGGAGCATCAAGGCTGCGTTTGTTGCCTTTGCTCTCTGGAAACAAAGAGGAAGAAGAGAGAAAGAAGAAAAATGAATGGAGAGAGAGGGAGGGGGTATTTATAGGCAAAGGAGCAATAATGGCAAGTTTGACTTTGGGGATGCCAAGTGAGACTTGTTCTCCCCACTCAAACGCAGCCCACAAAAGCAAGATGGCGTTTAGGCCAAAATTAGCCTAACGCGGGAATAAATGCGGCGTTTCAAGGGAGAAGCAAGGTGGCGTTTCACAAAAGGACAAAAAGGCATGATGCTTGATGGGAGTTGGTGGCAGCACATTAAATGAAGTGTGGGGAGAAGTGAAGAGAAGATCTTTGCATTAAATGCAAGATCCAAGGATGGTGAAGCCGGCATTTGAGGAAGGAAAAAAGACAAAATGGAATATCAAGGCAAAATCCCGGTATCTGGGAAAACACCAAAAACTCCGGAAAACCTCAAAAATAAAGTAATCCAGAAAGCTTCCCAAAAATTCTCAAAAATAATAAATATTATAAAATGATTTTTGGTGAAATCAGTTTTCAGAAATTTAATGCCATGTTCAAATTAAAAATCCTGAAGTCCACCGTCAATTTCGGTCTACACCGGGTTGGCCGGGTTTTGATAAATTCTGAAAATTCTCAGAAAAAGTATTTAGATAGAAAATATTATTTTAAGAAATAATGTCTAAAGACACTATTAGAAATTCCAATCTGTTCGTAAATTAAAAATCCAGGAATCGGTCAACGAAACTGGCCGACACCGGTTTTGAAGATTTACAATTAAATCCAGGAAAATTCCAGAAAATTACAGAAAATCCAAAATATTGGAAAACGATGTTTGAAACTGAAATTGGTCAAATCGGATAACCAGAATGTCCAAATCAAGCAATACTCTAGGATCAAGTTTCCGGCTCAGATTAGGGCTGACTCCGAGTCCACGAATCCAAATCCAAGACAAAACTATCATATAAAGAATTCATAAAACAAATACAGGAAGTAAATCGAAAAATACGATCGAAAAATCTGAATACGCAACTAAGTACGTATTCCGGGAGCGGGTGTTACAGATTCTCTCAAAGCCCATTGCCTCAGCGCTTAGTTGTCTTAGAAAACAAACTCGACGACTGAGTGCATTAGCTACCTTGTTTTCAACTCCACACACGTGCTTAAGGATGTAAGTGTAATCTTACAAAAATTCAATTTATCGACCATGTCTAACACTGAGCTTCTTCTGAGAGTTAAGGTATCGAAGGGCATCTAGTCCGAGTAAAGGACAAATTCTTGCGGCAAAAGATAATGTCACCAATGACGCAAAGATTGCACTACCGCATAGAATTATTTGTCGGTCTAGCACCGCTAAGCTTTTCACTGAAGAAGGCGATCAGTGCTTTTCCTGACTTAATACTCCACCTATGCTAATGCCTGAGGCATCACACATGACTTCAAACACCTTAGAGAAATCAAGAAGTCTCATAACAGATGTTTTTATCATCTTTTATTTAATTTCTTTAAAATCTTTAGCAGCAGTTACGGGCTACTGAAATTGCTCCTTCTTCAGGCAGTCCGTAATTGGAACCATGATAATGTTGAACCCCTTTATGAATCATCGATGGAAGGTTGCGACTCGCAAGCCCATGAAAACTTCTTACATCTCGAATATTTTGGAGCTCTGACCATTCTACAATCGCCTGAATTTTCTGGGAGTTTATAGAAACTCCCTGAGAAGATATAACGGATCCAAAGAATATAACTCGATCAGTAATGAAAACAGACTTTTTGGAGTTGCGTATAATTTCTCCTTTCTCAAGGTGCAACAAACTTGACTAAGATGATCGATATGATGTTCCAGCGAACTAAGAACTTACCTATAAAGGATAGTATCTGAGTCATCACACACATGAAAGTGTTGGGAGTGTTTGTCAAGCTGAAAGACGTGATCATCCACTCATATAGACCGTCTTTAATCTTAAAAGCAGTCTTCCAGTCATCTCCTGAACGGATCCGAATTTGATGGTAGCCACTCTTCAAATCAATCTTTGAGAAAATGGTGGCTCTAGATATCATGTCCAACATGTCATGCAGTCTAGGAATAAGGAATCGATATTTAGCGGTGAACTTATTAATGGCGGACTATGAACGCACATCCTCCAAGAACCATGTTTCTTTGGGGGGCTATTTGTTTCGTCGTAAAAGTCTGTCATTCATAAATGACTTGCAACACAATTATAATTACGGTGTTTGTTTGGACCGTAATTCATAAAAGACTTACATAACTCAACTACCACTCACTTGCACCCTAATTACCACTCATAGCCCACTTGCAGTTAATTTTGTGGTCTTGTAAATTTATATTATTTTTTATGTTAATATTAATTTTTTTAATATTTAGAATTTTTAGTATTTATTTGCAATATTTAAACTTTTTAAATCACCAAATAGTTAATTTTGTGGTCAACTTTTTCACTTACGACTTACACACTACGACAACCAAACACCGTAAAACACAATACACTTTCTCACTTACAACTTTATATCACCAAATACCGTAAAACACAATACACTTTCCCACTTACAACTTTATATTACCAACAAAACACCGTAAAATTTACATGCATGTAACTCATTTACAACTGTAAAAGACTTTACCAATTACGACTTACGAATTACAGCCAATTACGATAACCAAACAGACCCTGGATTAACAATTCTGGCACGACACACAAACTTAAACTTTCTTTAATGAACCCCTTACTCAGCAGTTCATCAACCTACCTTTTGAGTTCTGCAAGCTCGATCGGATTTATTCGGTAGTGAGGCAAGTTAGGGATAGTGGAACCACAGACAAAATCTATAGCGTGTTGGATGTTACACATCGAAGGTAGGCAATCTGAGAGTTTCTCTGGAAAGACATCAACAGATTCCTTTAATATAGGGACAGCTGTAGGAGGAATTTGCTCTTGGGAGTCATTAGTAATTTCCCTGGTAACAAGGACAATAATTATAGACCCTTTAGCAATTTTCTTGTCAATAATCTTCAGGCTAAATTAGAGTTAAGGACTTCTTACTACTTGATGCATCATTCTGCATAGTTTTTGGTAAAGGGACAGGTCGCACTTGAGCTATCTTGGCCTTCTTTCCTTCATAGACAAAAGAATAGGAGTTTGAACATCCATAGATAGTAACATCCAAGTCATAGAGCAAAGATTGACCCAAAATGATATAGCCCACATCCATGGTGATTACATCACACCAAATTTTCTTCGAATATGTGGCAAATTGAATCAGAATAATACTTTTTCTTCATATCTGTGGACATAGAGTTCACCCAAGTCACTTTATAGGTTTGAGGGTGGAGAACAATCTCTAGTCTAAGTTTAGTCACCATGCCTGAGGCGACGGCGTTGACGCAACTCCCACTATCAATTATAACTAGACAATTCTTACCACCAATTTCAGTGAGAATATCTACACCAGTTGTCATTTTTCTTAAGTTGAGCCAAAATGCATCTCACTATAGCTAGATGACGGGTAACCTCGTCAACATCATCAATCAAATGTGGGTGCATGCTCAAAACACATCCCAAAGTGGCAGCCTGATCAATATCAATACATTTTCCCAAGTTTCTCCTTCAGGATCTTGGACGATTTCTTCTAAATCATCTTGATTACCATCCGATTGGGTTTCAATATTAATGTCCTTGCCTTATTCGGACACTGTGCTAAGACATGACCAAACCCTTGGCACTTGAAACATCCAGTCTGTTGAATGGATCTAAATGACTCACTTGCGATTCCTTTATCTTTATCTTCATGTCTTAGAGTTGAGCTACTAGACCCAAAACGAGACAAATTGAGATAGATTGGGTTGAGATTTATCAGTAATGGTTTTGTTGGTGTTATTCCTATAGTCTATGCATCTGGAGAACGAAGAAACTTGGGGTTGATCTAAATCCTGGACAATAGTCTCTAACAAATAGCTCACACCTAAGATCATCGTTAAGTCCTGAATGAAATCTAGACAAGACTACGGTGTGAGACTTATTCTCACTATATCTCACCAGAAATTGATCAAACTTCTTGATGTGCTCCTACACTGGTTGATTATCTTGAGTCAAATGCCACCATTGGTTAACTAGACATTGTTTGTATGACATAGGCATGTATTTCTCTTGGAGTTTCATCTTCATCTTATCCCAAGTCTGAATAACCTCTTGATTTCTAAGTCTCATCAGCTTTTCAACATTTGTCCAATATTGCCTAGTCTGACCCACCAATTTCATCTTGATAAATCAGGTTCTTCTCTCATCAGACATTTCATACCAATCAAAGTAATGATCCATGTCTGAAGTCCAATCGAAGAAACTTAAGGTTCAACTGACCATCAAAAGTGAGTGTCTCTAGTTTATTGTTCTTTAAGTTTATGACTTCATTCCATCATGATCGGTCTGAACATTATTTCTAGACGTATGATTTTTAAGCCGAGATCCATTTTCACAAATATTCTCACCAGTCTCATGTTTCCTATTGCTTTTTCAATTCTTGTTCGACATTGGTCGATCAGGCGAATAAGTTTTTCAGAGGATTTGTGATGTTAGTAAGGTTGGAATCTGTGTCAGAAGTTCAGTTTTGAGGGTGGTACTGTGTTTCACTACGGGTTGTTATGAACAGGGTTTTCTAAATGCGAAAATCTAGAACAAAAATGCAAATTAACAATTAAGACGAGGCCTAAATGCAGCTATAAGAACAAAAACTAATTCTACCACTTAACAATAATCAAAGTGAAATGCACATGAAATATGAAATCAGCAAGTAGTTTTGGTCACTAATACCCAATAGATTATACACAACTTATTGAACGTTTAGGCAACAAGGATTTAATTATAGGCATTCAAGTAATAGAAATAATCTTGTAATGTTGGTCGTTTTAAAATATTTCAAGATAAATCAATTCACGTGCCTAGGTTCAAGAATAGTTCTAATTTAATATCTAGATGTAGCAAATAAAATCAGCAGAATCACTCACTCACAGTTTTAGTAGATATCAAACAATACAGATAGTACAAAAGACAGACCAATTTAGGCGCAAACCAATTTCTTGCAATACTGAAAAAGAAGCAAAATTGATAAAGTTTAGGAATACGTAAAAAATTACCTGCACAGAAGATTGGAAATCACCCATAACAGTGATGGACAATGGTGCTAGGGACTGAAAATCAGTTGCTTCAAGAACGGTGCGAAACGGGTTTCAAATCTCCAAACCCTTATCGGGTCTATAACTGTCTCGTGGGTTGGATTGTCGCAGGTTTAACAACTAAACCCAATAAGAAATAGGTTTGAGTTTAAAAAAATAAACCCCCCAACCTGCTTTCTTTTCTCCTCTGCCTTGTCAAAACCTAGGGTTGGGACACCCCCGCGACAGCGATGATGCTTGGGGAGGAGAGGGCATTAAACGTGGCAGCGATGTCAGGGGTGTTGTCAACGGCAGTTAAGAAAGCGGCGCCGATGTGGCAACGACGTCAGGGGTGTTGTCAACGGTGATTGAGAAAGCGGCGACGTTCTGGTGAGTCAGGAGAGACTCTGGCGAGTGCAGCGAGCTCTGGGAACGCCGACGAGGCCCGGAGGATGTCTGTGGCGTCTGTGTCTTGGCTCATCGACGGGTGATGCTTCCGGCGATGGAGAGGAGGATGGTGATGGAGGCGGTGTTGAGGTGAAGAGGGAGATGAAGATGAGTTGGGCAAGGAGGCACAGATCCGGCGACAGCCGATAATGACAGAGGATGTTGTTGAGACGTCGGAGGCTGTCGGCGACGAGGTATGAGAAATGAAGAGAAGACAATGGGATGAGATCTGGGTTGATGGAGATCTCAGTGATGTAGATTCGGTCGAGGTCTTGAGGAGGCAGCGAATGTGCAGTGATCAGAGGACGTCATCGGTCCTGGTGGCCAGGTGCTGTGGAAGAAATGATTGGTGTCGAGATGGTGGTGCAGCGAGGGCACTGTAGCTGCGGGCTTGGCGAGGAGGCGGTGAAGGCAGCGACGAAGGTGATGGTGGTGTCGAATGGAGGAAGACAATGAACAGTGATGTATATGTAAATAACAATGCAGTGTAATATTAGAGCTATTTTTGCTGAAAAAATAAAAACGGTATATGCATATAAATGCAGTAATAATAAGACTGAAAGTTGTTCTATAGGGCTTTTGTTTGATATTCAGATATGTACCCAGATTTCAATAATTGGTATCTGGATTCAAACTCAGATGTAAGTCGTATGCATGTGCGATATCTTGCTAATGAGTAATGACAGATACGGAAATGGATAGGATAAAGAGAAATCCTACTCCTTTTCAGCTCTATCAGGTCTTGCAGAACTCAACCTTGCTTCCTCTAACTTGGTACAACTTATAAGCGAATGATTTACAATAACATTTGGAAGAAAAAAAAAATACCCTGCTGAATTTTAATGAGTTTTCCCAGTTAACCATCACCAAGTTTACTGGTGAATCTATGAAACAGAAAATTTGTGGAAACTTTCAGAAGATGAGAGCGGAAAAAAATGTAGCGTGTACAGATATTTATGAAGACACTCCTAAATAAAACTGAAGCATAACCCGCTACTCAAGTGTATTCTTTTCCTGGGCATGGCTGATTAGTGAACCATGATAAAAATCAATAAATTCTATTTCATAATCATGAGGAAGTCGTTCTTGGAATAATGTAGATCATAATATAGCCAAATTGATGTGTAATAAATTGATATGATGGTTTATTTAATGCCATTAAGTTGATGTGTTAGTTTATTTAATGTTGTTTTTTTTACTAGTAACTAGAGGACCAAAGAGATGGGGATAATTACTTGCAAATTAGAAAATAGGTTGAGGCCATGGTGAAATAGTGCATAACAAGATGACTTTGTGAATCTGTGATGCTAAATCTGAAAATGTTTCCTTGGACATTTTTCCATAGATAACTCTCCCATTAGTTTCTTCATTAATGTTGACATTCTGTCATTTTCTGAAATGAAGATTTAAGCATTTTGCATGGAGGGATGATATCTATTTATTTTATACAAGTTAATTTAAGATCTATTCAAGACTTTCATCCATATGGTCGTGAAGTATGTGTCAAGTAACTTTTGGGCAAGGTTTCAAATTTTAATCTTTCTTTTGAAATACAGTTGTATGATTTTACAGTACTATATTCCTGTGATTTCAGAATACTGAAATGTCTTTGTAAATGCAGCTATCTACTGATATCCATACAAAATGACTGGAAGTGGTAATTAATGAATTCATGTTGTCCTATCATACAATTCTGTTTTTGCACTGATTTATATGATATATGAACAGAAAAGTTACAACCGTTATTTAAGGATGATAAACAGGATCAGGTAAGAGCATTGATGGATTCTCAACAATTAGAAAGAGAGAAAAGTGGTGCTAATAAAGGGACTGTGAAACAGAGTATAAGTAGTTCCATTAAAACTTTCACTGAGTTCGGAACATTTGGCTCCTCACGCAGCAGACTCTCAAATGATGCACAAATCACCAAGATGCTAGATGTTCTCTTTGCACCTTGTTTTCCACCTCCCCTACAAGCTGCTGCAGTTCAGTCCCATTGTAAGTTTTTTTTGTTTTGTTTTTTATCCATTACAATTTGGCGAGTACTTACACTGTTAGTATTTTGAGGGTACTTCTGTTGGTATTCTGCTTAACAGGAATCAATCTGACAACTAATCAAGATCACTGAGATATCAACAATCTAATTGGCCAGGTCGGCAAATATCAGGTGGGAGGTTTTCCGTTCAATAGAACGTTCCTTAATTTAAGAACCACCTTTCAATTTCCTTCCTTGGTTAAACACCAATTAGACTGAATTTAAATCAGTCTCGATATACTATAAAGTATATCCCCTGTATAAAGGACTTAGTCCACTTATACAGTATTTTGGAGTGAGGTACGCTTAGAGCGAATCTCCTTAAGACAATTACGTCCCCCGCACCGGTGCTAACGGGATAATGGACGCTGGTCTCCCAAGATACAACACTCCTTCACGGTATTTGGATAGCACTACCAAATCACCGTACGGTCGAACCGTAGTCAACCAGTACCTTCCACAGGATCGTTGAAGCAGCGGTACAAGGACAAATTTCGGATGAATATTTGCCTTTACTTTGGAGTAGCACCCACTGTTGAGGACGAAGGAAGGTTGAATAATATTTTTCTTCAGAAGTCTTAGATTCAGACAACAATTCTATAAAAGAATCTGTTGAATTTTCTGAGCCTTCTTTCAGAACGAATTTTGCAGAATCTCCTTTGGAAGTCGCTTCGGGAACCGAATTACGGATTTCCCACTTCCCTTTAGGAAGTCACTTCAGAACTTTACTTCCCAGTTCAGAACGCAGAAACTTGAAGTGTTCAGAACTCAGAGAAATAGAGAGTTTATTCTGAACTGTTGTAGTTGGTGTTGGTGTGTCTTCAATTGAGAGATTGGAGCGCTTTATATAGCGCTCCAGGAGGAGCCAACGGGTTCGAACCCAATGAAAGGTTGCACCCTTTCGACCCAGCAGTCGTGTCTGTTGGCAGCCCAACAGTCGCAACTGTTGGCAGTCCAACTGACGCGGAGCGGTCTGTTGGCGGGCGGATTGGATCCGGAGCGGAGCGGGTCCGGTTCGGGTAGCGGAGCGGGTATGCTAGCAATCCATACCCGCGAGACCCGATTCAAAAAGAACCAGGCGAGGTAGGGAACCCGAACCCGAACCCAGGCCCGAGCCCGGCCCGGCCCGGCGCCGGCGCGCGCACGCACACACGTGCGGGCGGGCATAGATCCCTCCCAATCGCGCGCGAAAACTCCAAGTACCCAAAGGGCACGCCCTTTGTTCTCAATTTTCTCTATTTATACACCACAAACTTCCATCCCACGGCCAATATGGGACTAAATGCTTTTAGCTACCTTTAGTCCCGTTTTGGCTTTGAATTAGGCAATCTTTAGACTTAAATATCTCATTTATTCGAAGTCGGAATTGAACATGTGAATATACCACGTTCATCCCCAATGGAAGGAGAACACACTCCAACCATCATCCAATTGATTTGATCAACGGATCTCGCCATAATTCAACTCGAAGATTCATACTTATATTCTTCAATTCCAACAATCCCCCACAATGAATGGAGATTCAAGGAAATGACACACAAAGAGACTGACTCTATTGTGAAAGGTACTTGAGAAAAGAAACTGCATAAGGATAGGTGAACTAGGTCTTGAACCTTCCATAGCGAAAGTTTTATCGGACTTACTAGCTAATCAGTGAACTAGGTCTTGAACTGTTAGCCGTTAGTGTAAGTCAAGTCAACAAGCTTCACACAATGACTTTCCAAATCAAATTTGATTCTCGGTTGTGTCCGTTTTGGCCCTGGACATTCTTAGTTTCAGAGAGTATCTTTAGGGAATAGCAGCCTCCATAGAAATTCCCAAAGAGCCGACCCAACTCTATACTCACATAGGTGATGGACCTATTAAGAGTAGTCTACTCTACTCCACTTGTTTAGTAACAAGATATAGGCATCATTAAAAGCGTTAAGCTTATCCTTAATCCACTTGTAGAAAAGCACTTATGTGCACCTTAGGAATGGATTGGAGTCAAGCTCCCAAGTGCTTACTTGTTGAGTCAATCATAACTAGTTTTTCCTCTTGAACTTAGTCCGTGGGATCTCCAGTCGCTAAGTGAGGTTTCCATTAAGCTGACTCGGTATGGTTAGGCTTTTAAACCCATTCCCCTCGATGCGCAGTTTATACACTCTCCACTTAAACCTTTAGTAAGTGGATCCGCTAAATTATCCTTTGACGATACAAAGTCAATAGAGATAATTCCATTTGAGAGCAACTGCTTCACGGTATTATGTCTACGACGAATATGTCTAGACTTACCGTTGTATATAACATTTTGTGCTTCTGGGGTTGACATAGCCTCTTTAAATGTTTGAGGCTCGCTCTCAATAGCGTATGCTATGAAATCTGAACCAAAAGATTTTGAGATTCTAGATCTTTGACTTCTTCTTGGTTCAGTTTCCGCATTAACAGTCGGTTCCTCGGAACTTTCGTCCCTGAACGCCATCTCGTGTGTTCTTTTCCCAGAAGTCTTATCTGCTTCCCGTTTGTACGGAAAGATGTCTTCAAAGAACACATCATCTCTATATTCGATAATCATGTTTACATGAATATCTGGTATTTCTGATTTATGAACCAGAAATCTGTAGGCACTACTATTCAAGGCATAGCCTATGAATATGCAGTCCATAGTTTTTGCTCCCAACTTAGTCCTTTTAGGTAATGGTGCTAGCACCTTTGCTAGGCACCCTCACATTTTGAGGTAATGGTAAGAAGGTGTCCTTCTATGCCATAACTCGAATGGTATAAGACCAAGTTTCTTGTGGGGTACTCTATTTAGAATATAATTTGCTGTTAATAGAGCTTCCCCCCACAAGTTCTGCGGAGCTCCAGAACTTACGAGCATGGAATTAACCATCTCCTTCAAAGTTCTGTTCTTCCGTTCAGCAATTCCATTCTACTGAGGAGTGTATGGTGATGTAGTTTGATGGATTATACCAAAATTAGCACATAACTCACTAAAATCATTTGATTCATATTCTCCGCCTCTATCGGATTTTAGAATCTTGATTTTCTTATTGAGTTGATTCTCAACTTCGGCTTTATATGTTATAAACATATTTATTGCCTCATCCTTACTGTTTAAAAGATACACATAACAGTATCTTGTACAGTCATCGATAAAAGTAATGAAATACTTTTTACCGCCTCTAGTTGGCATAAACTTCAAGTCACACAGATCGCTATGAATTAACCCTAAAGGTTCTGTATTTCGATCAATTCAGTGAAATGAATTTTTCGCCAGCTTGGCCTCAACATAAATCTCACACTTGCGAATTTCTTCCAAATTGAGTTTAGGAATATATCCCAGATTAGACAAGTTCTTTAATGACTTGTAATTTACATGCCCTAATCTAGCATGCCACAAATTAGGAGACTCAAGCAAATAAACAGAAGATTTTCCTTTATTTATAAGCTTTGGGTACAAATACACAGACTTTTTATCTACCACTGCAACATTGGCTTTAAAAAGTCCATCAACAAGATAACCCTTTCCTACATACATCCCTCCCTTAGTAAGTACAAATTTATCGGATTCAAATACCATTCTAAATCCTTTCTTACTAAGTATTAATCCGGAGATTAAATTCTTGCGGATGTCTGGAACATGAAGCACATCGTTAAGAGTAAGCTCTTTCTCCGATGTCCACTTCAGGATGACCTTGCCCTTTCCTTCAACCTTTGAGACGGCTGAGTTTCCCATGAATAGTTGCTCATCTTGCTCTAGTATTTGATATTTAGAGAATAATAATTTCTCAGAGCAGATGTGCCGAGTAGCCCCAGTGTCTACCCACCAATCCTTATTGTTGGTTGTCAGATTCACTTCTGACACCACAGCTGAAAGGCTTGGAGACTCATGGTCGGTTAAGTTTTCCTGTGGGTGGCTTTTCTTGTTCTTTTTGAGACGGCTGCGACATTCATTCGCCTTATGCCCCTCTTTGTTGCAGATGTAGCAAGTTCCCTTGAAGCGCATGTTCTTGCCTTCTTGGACCTTGCCTTTGTACCCCTGGGAAGTCTTCTTCCGCTTTAAACCTTTGGAAGTTGACGCTTTCCCCTTTGAGTCTTCGATCACATTGGCTTTTGCTTCGTAGGAGTTCTTACAGCTCTTTTTCTCGGACTTGCGGTTGTCCTCCTCGATACGAAGCCTCACAATGAGATCTTCCAACTTTAACTCCTTTCGCTTGTGCTTCAGGTAGTTCTTGAAATCTCTCCACGCAGGTGGGAGTTTCTCCAAGATAGTAGCCACCTGAAAAGTTTCAGGAAGAATCATACCTTCGGCTTCTATCTCGTGCAAGATAAGTTGAAACTCTTGCACCTGACTGATTACAGTCTTGCTGTCCACCATTTTGTACTCCAGAAATCGTCCTACGACGAACTTCTTGGTACCAGCATCTTCAGTCTTATACTTCTTGTCAAGACTGGCTCATAACTTCTTTGCCATTGTGATGGGACTGTAGACATTGTAAAGAGAGTCATCCAGTCCATTTAAAATATAATTTCGACAAAGGAAGTCACATTGAGTCCATGCATCAGTTGCAGGCTCTGGTGGATCTTCTTGCAGGAATCTGGCCAGATGAAGAGTGGTCAAGTAGAAGAGCATCTTCTGTTGTCACCTCTTGAATTCTGTGCCATCAAATTTTCCTGGCTTCTCCGGCTTCGGGTTAGGAAGTGGAGTTGGCATCAAAGCTTGTAGCTGCATGTTTGGTGCCTTACTAGAGCTATCTTGATTAGTCTCAGACATTTTCTTCAAGTTCAAGCAGAACAGAAGTAAGAGACTTCAATTCTAATTGTCTTTAGATTGTTGATATTTCAGTGATCTTGATTAGTTGTCAGATTGATTCCTGTTAAGCAGACATCCAACAATTTCAAAATTAAGTATAGTTCTTTTAGTCCTACGTTGGATAGGAAAAGAACTCTTTAGTGGTTATATAGGGAGTCTCTTTCATGATGGGTTGTGTGGGTTAGAAACCAGGGGGTGCTCGCGCGCACACAAGCCCATTAAGGCCCAGTGAAGGGAATTGGGTTACCGGATCCAGAAAACCTTAATGCGCATGTGCGCCCGCATCGCACGCGCAAGGGAGTGCAAATCCAGATTTCAGAGCCTCGCGGGTGTGCCCGAATAGGCTAAGTTTTGCCAAATTTATTTTTGGATTTAAAATTAAAATAAAATCTTTTCAAATCCTATCATAATATTTGGGTCAGAGATAGCTGTTGAGATTCGACACTTTCCAAGGTAATTTTGTTTCTCTGAACAGGGAAAGATTGGTTCTCTGTCCAAGGATTATGTTCTCTTCCCAAAGATTTTCTGATGATGATAAACTCTCTTTATAAAGGATCTATTCCCAGCTCTCAAAAACAGAACTCAACCATCTTCCTCTTCCTCAGAAATTTCCTTAGACTCTTCAGTTCTTCCCTGCATCTCTGGAGGAAACAAAACTGAGCTATTCGAGGGCCTATGCATTGCGAGTGCACGCTTACAGGGCCAGCGATCGTTGAATCCTGGAGGGTAGGCCGCCATCAACCTGCTGCACCGAGATACTCTCTCAGAGGGGCGCGATCTACTCTTAAGGACAGTGCTCCGCACGCCTCGATCAACATAGAGAGAAGTTCCTTCCTTCTTGAAAGTTTAATTTAATTAGATTAGCAGTATTTCATTCATTATTTTACAGCAATCTTAAGAGTAGATATGGATACTGCTATGATTGCTGCTACTAATATTAAGTCTCTGCCTGACATCTCTAGGATTGAACCATTTAATGGAACACCATTTAATGGAACCCACTATAAAAGATGGCAAGAAAAGGTTATGTCCACACTTGATGTAACTGGTTATGCCTTTGTTATAACTGATCCTAAACCAGAGAAAGAAAAGGAATTGCAAAACTGGGAAAAGGTCAACAAAATCTGTAGACACATCATTCTCAGTACACTTAGTAATGCACTGTTTGATGTTTACTGTCCTTATAAAATTGCAACTGAAATTTAGGAAAGTCTTAATAAGAAATACATTTTTGAAGATGCTGGAACTCAAAATTTGCTATTGAAAATTTTTTGAATTTTGTCATGTCTGATGAAAAAGATATCTCAAATTCATGAATACCATGTTCTAATTGATGATCTTAAAAATGAAAATATCACCATACCCGAATCCTTTGTTGCTAGAGCCCTAATTGAAAAACTACCCGACTCATGAAAAGATTACAAGAAAGAATGAAGCATAAAAGAAAACAAATGAACCTTGAAGATGTAATAATTCATATTAGAATTGAAGAGAAAAATAAAGAAAGAGAGAAAACTGAAAGGGCCAAGGAGCTTACTTCCAAGGTAAATCTAATTGAAAGCAAGCCTTCTAAACCAAAGAAACATTTTCATAAGCCAAACCTCAAATCAAATCAGAACCCTAAGATGAAAAGAAACCTTAACTCTACTTTCAAGAAGAAAGGAAACTGTTTTGTGTGTGGCAAACCCGGACACTACTCAGCACAGTGTAGATTCCGGAAGACTGGTGAGGCTCCATCCAAATCACAAGTTAGCCTGGTTGAGAGTGACATTATTGCTGCTGTAATCTCTGAAATAAACATGGTTGCACATAATAAGAATTGGGTGATTGATTCTGGGTCAACCTGACATATATGTGCCGACAGAGGAGCTTTCTCTTCTTACTCCTCTGTTGATGATGGTGAACAAGTGTTCATGGGTGATTCGAGGCCCTCACCCGTTGTGGGTAAGGGAAAGGTGCTTCTCAAGCTCACTTCAGGGAAGATCCTTTCTCTTACAGATGTGCTTCATTTTCCAGAGATTCATTGGAACCTCATTTCTGTTTTCCTTCTTGAAAAAGCTGGAGTTAAGGTCTGCTTTGAATCTGATAAAATTGTAATGACTAGGAATGGACAATTTATTGGTAAAGGGTACTGTAGTCAGGGTTTATTTATGCTGAATGTACTTGAAATCATGAATGGAAATGCAACTACTTCTTCTGCTTACATGATTGACTCTTGTGATCTTTGACATAGTAGGTTAGGACATGTTGATTTTTCTTACATTAAGAAAATGAAAGATATAGGTCTCTTACATAATGTAACTATATCTGATCATGACAAATGTGAAATATGTGTTGAATCTAAATCCACTAAGAAATCATGTAAAAGTGTACAAAGAGAATCTGAATTGCTTGAGCTTATTCATAGTGATCTTGGTGACCTTAAAAATAAGTTAACTAGATGTGGTAAAAGATTGTATATCACCTTCATTGATGACTGTTCTAGATATACAGTAGTCTATCTGTTAAGATCTAAAGATGAAGACTTTGAAATGTTTCTGAAATATAAATCAAAAGTTGAAAATCAACTAAATAAGAAAATCAAGAGATTGAGATCGGATAGAGGTGGTGAATATGAACTTAAACAATTTAATGAATTTTGTGAACAACATGGCATAATTCATGAGACTACCCCTCCATATTCACCTGAATCTAATGGTGTTGCTGAAAGAAAAAATAGAACACTCAAAAATATGAAGAATGCTATGCTTATAAGTTCTGGTGCACCTTTGAATCTGTGGGGGGAGGCTATACTCTCTGCTTGTCATATTCAAAATAGAATACCCTATAAGAAAACCGGTATAATTCCATATGAAATCTGAAAAGGTCATGCACCAAACTTAAACTATTTAAAAGTGTGGGGGTGCCTAGCTAAGCTTCTTCTACTTGAACCCAAAAGGAAGAAACTAGGACCCAAAACTTTTGACTGCATGTTTATAGGTTATGCACAACATAGTGCTTCATATAGGTTTCTTGTGACTAGAAGTGATAATAATGTTATAGAGATTAACACTATTGTTGAAACTAAAAATACAGAATTCTTTGAGCATGTTTTTCCATTAAAAACTCATGTTGATAAACCTTCTCATGCTTCATCATCTAGTCATGCATAAGAATCTGATGATAATGAACAGACTGAACTAAGGAGAAGTAAAAGTGTTAGAAAAGAAACTGACTTTGGTAAAGATTTCTATACATTTCTTGTTGGTGATGACCCTCTCACTTATAAAAAGGCGATCTCTTCTCCGGATGCTGCAATCTAGAAAGAGGCTATTAATAATGAATTAGAATTCATATTATCAAATCACACTTGGGAACTTATTGATTTGCCACCAGGTGCAAAACCAATTGGTTGCAAATGGATATTTAAAAGAAAACTGAAACCTGATGGGTCTTTGGATAAATTTAAAGTTAGATTGGTTGCTAAAGGATACACTCAAAAGAAAGACTTTGATTATTTTGATACATTTGCTCCTGTGACTAGAATTGCATCTATTAGAGTGTTGTTTACTTTAGCATCTATTCATAAGCTTGTGATACATCAAATGGATGTTAAAACTGTATTCTTAAATGGAGAACTGGAAGAAGAAATATATATGGACCAACCTGAAGGTTGTCTGACAACAGGAAATGAATATAAAGTCTGCAAACTTGTAAAATCTTTATATGATTTAAAACAAGCACCCAAATAATGACATGATAAATTTGGTAGTGTTCTTGTTTCCAATGGTTATCAGATTAATGATGCTGATAAATGTATCTATACTAAATTTGAGGATAATGTTGGTGTTATCATATGTTTATATGTTGATGATATGCTTATATTTGGTATAAACTTAGAAATTGTAAATGACACCAAATTATTTTTGTCTTCTAATTTTGATATGAAAGACATGGGTGAAGTTGATGTGATCTTAGGAATTAAAATAACTAGAGATTCTGATCAGATCATGCTTTCACAAGGACACTATATAGAAAGAACGTTGAAGAGATTTGGTCATTTTGACTGCACTCTTGTTTCCACACCTTATGATGGTAGCATTCACTTAAGAAAGAACAAAAAAGAAAGTGTGTCACAATCTGAGTATGCACAAATCATTGGTAGTTTAATGCACTTGATGAACTATACACGACCTGACATTGCTTATGCCGTGGGATGACTTAGTCGTTACACTCACTGTCCTAATAAGGACCATTGGACAGCATTGTATCGAGTGCTAAAGTATCTGAAAGGAACTATTAATTATAGTTTGACATATTGTGGCTTTCCTTCTGTTTTAGAGAGATACTCAGATACTAACTGGATCTCTAATTCTGATGAGTTAAAGTCTACAAGTGGATATGTGATCACACTTGGTGGGGGTGTGGTGTCTTGGAAATCATCCAAGCAAACCGTCACAACTCGCTCCACTATGGAGTCTGAGTTTGTTGCCTCAGAGAAGGCAGGTACTGACGCTGAGTGGCTCGGGAATCTTTTAATTAATATACCAATTTGGAAGAGAGCAGTTCCATCTGTGTCTATTCATTGTGATAACCAAGCTACTATTGCTAGAGCTAAGAATAAAATATACAATAGAAAGAGTAGGCATATACGCCTAAGACATAAAATTATAAAGCAGCTGCTAGATGATGGGATCATATCTCTTGACTATGTGAGGTCAGAACTTAATATAAGTGATCCATTTACCAAACTACTAGGAAGAAAACTAGTGGAGAATACATCGAGGGGAATGGGACTCATGTCTATAACAAAGAGTCAAAAATGATAGTAACCCAACCTATGTGATTGATAAACTCATGAGTAGGTTCATATGGGTAATAACAAATCATTTGTTGACTTGGAGATGCACTATCCTTATTTTATTATTGAGAAGTCCCTTCCTATGATGTAGATAGTGCAAATTGCAATGTGCTAAGGATGAGCATTAGCTCTTAATGGATTACCATATCCCTTATTGGGTGGTGTGTTTAATTGCAATGCACACTTGATGGATCCACCTATATGAGTGTGGAAGTGGGGCCGCTTCCTATGAGAATGTAGACATATTCTCTAGAGCGCTCATGAATATCCAAGTAGGGCGCATGGCCGATTCGCGCCAACCCGTTTTGAACAGCTCGGTTCTATGAATGATATGTGGGTTGTAGGTCAATGATCCATAATTAGGAAGATTGGTTCATAGAAACTTTATGTTTCACCAATTTCCTATGGGACACACCTACATATCCTAGGTAGTGGTTCATAGGCCAAAAGTCACCATTATTGATGCATTGAGTTCTTATGTTTCCTCCTCTTCTCTCTCGTTCCTATTGTCCTTCCTTTTAATTTTAAAATAGTGGGGGATTGTTAGTATTTTGAGGGTATTTCAAAATTAAGCATAGTTTTTTTAGTCCCACATTGAATAGAAAAAGAACTCTTTAGTGGTTATATAGGGAGTCTCTTTCATGATGGGTTGTGTGGGCTAGAAACCAGGGGGTGCTCGCGTGCACACAAGCCCATTAAGGCCCAGTGAAGGGAATTGGGTTACCGGATCCAGAAAACCTTAATGCGCATGTGCGCCCGCATCGCACGCGCAGGAGGGGTGCAAATCCAGGTTTCAGAGCCTCGCGGGTGTGTCCGAATAGGCTAAGTTTTGCCAATTTTATTTTTGGATTTAAAATTAAAATAAAATCTTTTCAAATCCTGTCATAATATTTGGGTCAGAGATAGCTGTTGAGATTCGTATCTTTCCATGTCCTGTCATGTCATTGCAGTGACACTTTCCAAGGCAATTTTGTTTCTCTGCAGAAGGAAAGATTGGTTCTCTGTCCAAGGATTATGTTCTCTTCCCAAAGATTTTCTAATGATGATAAACTCTCTTTATAAAGGATCTATTCTCAGCTCTCAAAAATAGAACTCAACCATCTTCTCTTCCTCTGAAATTTCCTTAGACTCTTCAGTTCTTCCCTGCATCTCTGGAGGAAACAAAACTGAGCTGTTCGAGGGCCTGTGCATTGCGAGTGTACGCTTGCAGGGCCAGCAATCATTGAATCCTGGAGGGTAGGCCGCCATCAACCTGGTGCACCGAGATACTCTCTCAGAGGGGCGCGATCTACTCTTAAGGACAGTGCTTCGCACGCCTCGATTAACATAGAGAAGTTCCTTCATTCTTGAAAGTTTAATTTAATTAGATTAGCAGTATTTCATACATTATTTTACAACACACTGTACTTAAGCCATTTGGTTGGCAAGTCATCTGAAAAGGTCCAGTTACTCAAGTAGTAGGTCACTATCTGGTGGGCCAGCATTGTTGGATAAATGTGTTGTGAATTCGGAGACGCCTTCACGACCAGATCGACTGGGACAGCGCAGCGGAAACAAACCACAAGATCTACTAAGATAATAAGAAGAAGAGAAGAAGAAGATATTCTAAAGTAGATAGAAAACCAATACATAATATAACGTGGTTCCACCGATCAAATAGATCGTGTGTACGTTCACGGGAGAAGGGGGAGAAACTTTATTAAACTTTAGGGGAATACAATAGGAATTACTTACACTTTACGTTGAAAAGATTACAAGCTCTTAATAGTCGCTAAGAACAGCGAACCCTTGTTGTTAAGCTTCTCTCATAAGTCTCTCACCTAGATAATTTACACTCTTAGGAATTACAAATTCATTGGATTACTTTCAAGGCCAACCCCAAGGGGTTATTTATAGACCATAAAATTCTCCTAATCCTAGATAAACTTCATCAATACGAATAATCATCACCTCAGAATAAAAGAAAACCGAATCCAACTCGAATATAGAAACAGATCAAGAAAAGAAAACTGTTAGACCCGACATTAGTCGACTAGGTTAGGGTATTAGTCAACTAATACCGAGTATTAGTCGACTAAGGCCAAATACTAGTTGAGTACTCCGACAAAATTCGAGTATCCCAACTCTTTGTTGGCCAACCTAGTCGACTATATAATATATTAGTCGACTAATCCATGTGATTAGTCGACTGTACCCAGTATTAGTCGATTGGTACAGCGCACAACTTCTTGTGTATGTTCGTTTTTTGATCTCTGAAGTTTTGTCTAACTTCACGACGTATTCTTAGTCACAAATCCCAACAATCTCCCCCTCCTTGACTCGAATAGTCCAAGTCCGATAATAGCCACCATGCTCCATATGCTCGCATCCACGCACAATTGAATAAAACTTGACTTCATCTCTATCTCACTCCCTCTTCTTCATAACCCCCTCATGGTGTTCAAACTTGATTAGGTCGAATAAGTTCAGACCCAATCTGAACTTTATCACCCAACGATCTTCTTAATCCACACAGAATTTATGAGAATTTGCTTCACAATAGGAGTAACGATCCGGAGTACCATGTTGCGCGCCTGGTCCCAATCTCTCTTTAGGGTACAACCGAGCATCTGAGTTCAAAACCATCATAGTCTCTGATTGTTCCACAACCGCCGCTTTTGAAGCCGAGGATAACTGAAATCCACCAACTGTAATTTTCAAAGTTTGCAATATATACATATTGCCGACATGTTCGGCCTGAAACTTTACATAGTCCTCTTTAGAGACTTCCATAAGATCACCTTCAGAACTAAAACTGAACCCTTCCTTTTGTAAGGCTCCAAGAGAGATGAGATTGTACCTTGATTCGGGAACTTGACAAACGCCTTGAAGAATAGTGATGCATCCATCGTAAAACCCAAACTGGATTGTTCCTTCACCAATTACCTTGCTTGTAGCAGAATTCCCCATGAAGACTTCTGCCCTTGAACTGAATTGTATGAAGAGAACATCTTCCTATTGGAACTGTGTGTTGTGAATATCCAGAGTCAATAATTTATCTATTTTTATTACCAGCTGATCTGTCCGTAAGAGATAGAACATCGTACTGTTTTTCATCTTCTCTAATCAGTTCAGTGACATTATCATCTGGTTGTTTTTTCTTTTGAAGCCAACATTTAGCTTTAATGTGTCCCTCCTTGTGACAATAGTTGCATTTCAAATTTTTATGTTTTGAGTTACCCGTAGAACTTCTATTATTACTCTTCTCTTTTAAATAAAGAAGTTGCCCGAAATCATCATGATGAGACTCACCCGTCAACTAAGTATTAATTTTGTCCTTATTGAGCAGATGCTCCTTGACCTTATTGACCTTGATTATTGACTTGTCTCCATAGATGATACCTTTCTTAAAGCTCTTATATGAAAAAGGTAAAAAACAGTAATAGAAGTGCTTGATTCTCATCTTTTATCTTAACCTCTATCTTATCTAAATCATTGATAATAGAGAAAAATTTCATAATATGAGACTTATTAGGTGTACCTTCATGCATGCGGGACGATGCTTCAGAATCAATCGATTCACCGATGACTTCTTCAGATAGTGGATCTGAAGTCGCTCCCACAACAAGGACACTATGTAGTCAGCTTTGCTTGGTGGACGAAGTGTTTGATGAGTTTCTTCATCCATACCTTGAGGCTTTTTTCTCCCTCCCGAGTAGTGCTTTCTTCAACCTGCTCTGAGCAAGGAAGGCATTCATCCTAGTCTGCTACCTGCTGAAATTGATGACACCATCGAACTTCTGAATATCAAACTTGATCACAGATATCATCACATTGACCTTACTTTGATACTAATTGTTGTAAATTCGTAGACGCCCCCACGACCGGATCGACTGGGGCAGCGTAGCAGAAACAAACCACAGAATCTACTAAAGCAATGAGAAAAAGATATTCCAAAGTAGTTAGAATGCCAATAGACAATATAATATGGTTCCACTTATCAAACAGATCATGTGTACGTCCATGGGAGAAGGGTGAGAATCTTTATTAAACTTTAGAGAGTACAATAAGAATTACTTACATCTCACACTAAGAAAATAACAAGTCCCAGATGGTCGCCAAGAATAGCGAACCATTATGGCTAAGCTTCTCTCACGAATCTCTCACTTAGATGAATTACACCCTTAGGAATTACAAATTCATTGGAATACTTTGAAGGCCACCCAAGGGGTTATTTATTGATCATAGAACTTTCTAATTCTAAACAAACTTCATCAATACGAACAATCGCCACTTAAGAATAAAAGAAACCCGAATCTAACTTGAATCTGAAAATAAATCCAGAAAAAAACTGCCAGACCCGATATTAGTCGACTAGACAGGGTATTAGGCGACTAATGTCATGTATTAGTCGATTAGGCTCAAATACTAGTTGAGTACTCTGACAAAATTCGGGAACCACGACTCTCTGTTGACCAACCTAGTCGATTATACAATGTATTAGTTGACTAATTAATGTGATTAGTTGATTATACCCAATATTAGTCAACTGGTACTATGCACAGCTCCTTGTGCACATTCGTTCTATTATCTCTAAAGTTTCATCTACCTTCACGACGTATTCTAATCAATAATCCTAACTATCTCCCCCTTGACGTCCAAGTCCGATAATAGCCACCATGCTCCATGTGCTCGCATCCACGCACAATTGAACAAAACTTGACTTTATCTTCATCTCACTCCCTCTTCTCCATAACCCCCTCATGGGATTCATAACATGATTAGGTCGAATAAGTTCAGGCCCAACCTGAACTTTATCACCTAACGAACTCCTTGATCTACACAGGATTTATGAGAATTTGCTTCATAGTTGGAGTAATGATCTGAAGTACCATGTTACGCACCTAGTACCAATCTCTTATCGGGGTTTAGCTGAACATCCGAGTTCGAAGCCATCGTAGTCTCTGATTTTTCATAACCATCGCTTTCAAAGCCGAAGATAACTACAATGCACCAACTGTAACTTTCGAATTTCACAACATATATACATTGCCGACACGTTCGGCCTGAAACTTCACATGTTCTTTTTAGAGACTGCTATAAGATCACTTTCAGAACCGAAACTGAACCCTTCCCTTTATAGGGCTCCAAGAGAGATTAGATTGTACTTTGATTCGGGAATATGACAAACGCCTTGAAAAGTAGTGGTGCATCCATTATAAAACTGAAGCTAGATTGTTCCTTCACCAATCATCTTTCTTGTACCAGAATTCCCTATAAAGACTTCTCCCCCTTGAACTGATGTATATGAAGAGAACATCTTTTTATTGGAACTTATGTGCTATGAATATCCAGAGTCAATATCTATCTCTGTTACCAACTGATCAATCTGTAACAGATAGAATATCACACTATTTTTTATCTTCTCTAATCAGTTCAGTAACATTAGCATTTGTTTGTTTTTCTTTTGAAGCTAACAATCAGCTCTAACGTGTTTCTTCTTGTGACAATAGTTGTATTTCAAATTTATATATTTTGAGTTACTCATAGAATTTTCATTATTACTCTTCTCCTTGAATAATGAACTTGCCCGGAAGCATCATGATGAGACTCACCCATCAACTGGGTGTCAATTTTGTCCTTCTTGAGCAGATGCTCCTGGACCTCATTGATCTTGATTGTTGACTTACCTCCATAGATGATAGCTTTCCTAAAGCTCTTATATGAAGAAGGTAAAGAACACAGTAATAGAAGTGCTTGATTCATATCTTCTATATTAACATCTATCTTATCTAAATCATTGATAAAGGAAAGTTTTGTAATGTAAGATTTGATAGGTGTACCTTTATGCATGCGGAGAAGAAAGAGACGCTGCTTCAGAGTCAATCGATTCGCCATGCTGCTTCAGATAGTGGTCCTGAAGTTATTCCCACAACAAGGACGCTATTTTCTCTGAAGAAAACTCATCCAATACTTCATCTGCCAAGCAAAGCTGAATAGTCGTCAAGGCTTTCTCATCCAACTCCTGCCAAGTTTCTTCCTTCATGTCTTGAGTTTTTTTCCTCTCTCTCGAGTAGTGATCTTCAACCAGCACTGGGTAAGGATGGCTTCATCCTAATCTGCTACATGCTGAAATTGATGACACCATCAAACTTTTGAATATCGAACTTGATCACAGACATCTTCAAATTGACCTTACTCTGATGCCAATTGTTGTGAATTTGGAGATGCCCTCATGACTGGATCGACTGGGGCGGCACAGTGGAAACAAACCACACGATCTACTAAGGCAACGAGAAGAAGATATTCCAAAGTAGATAGAAAGCCAACACACAATATAACATGATTCCACCGATCAAACAGATCGTGTATACATCCATGGGAGAAGGGGAGAAACTTTATTATACTTTAGAAAGTACAATAAGAATTACTTACAGTTCACGCTGAGAAGATAACAAGCCCTTGATAGTCGCCAAGAATAGTGAACCCTTGTGGCTAAGTTTCTCTCACGAATCTCTCATCTAGATGAATTACACCCTTAAGAATTATAAATTCATTTGATTACTTTGAAGGCCACCCAAGGGATTATTTATAAATCATAGAACTTTCCTAGTCCTAAACAAACTTCGTCAATACGAACAATCACCACCTCAGAATAAAGGAAACCTGAATCCAACTCGAATCTGAAAACAGATCCAGAAAAAGAAGCTGTCAGACCCGACATTAGTCGACTAGAAAGGGTATTAGTCCACTAATACCATGTATTAGTCGATTAGGCCCAAATACTAGTTGAGTACTCTAACACAATTCGGGAACCCCAACTCTCTGTTGATCAACCTAGTCGACTATACAATGTATTAGTCGACTAATTCATTTGATTAGTTGACTATACCTAGTATTAGTCGACTGATACTATACACAACTCCTTGTGCACATTCATTCTTTGATCTTTAAAGTTTCGTCTACCTTCACGATGTATTCCAGTCTCAAATCCTAATTATCTCCCCCTTGACTCGAATACGATCAAGTCCGAGAATAGCCACCATGCTTCATGTGGTCGCATCCACGCACAATTGAACAAAACTTAACTTCATCTCCATCTCACTCCCTCTTCTCCATAACCCCCTATGGGGTTCACAATTTAATTAGATCGAATAAGATCAGGCCCAACCTGAACTTTATCATCCAACTATCCTTGATCCACACAGGATTTTTGAGAATTTACTCCACCATATAATCTGGAGTATCATGTTGCACGCCTAGTTCCTATCTCTCTTCAGGTACAACTGAACATCTAAGCTCGAAACAATTGTGGTCTTTGATTGTTTCATAACTGCCGCTTTCAAAGCCGAGGATAATTGCAATCTACCAACTGTAACTTCTGAATTTTATAACATATACACATTGCCGACTCGTTCGGCCTGAAACTTCACGTGGCCCTCTTTGAAAACTTTCATAAGATCATCTTCAGAACTGAAATTGAATCCTTCACTTTGTAGAGCTCCAAGAAAAATGAGATTGTACCTTGATTCGGGAACATGATGAACGTCTTGAAGAGTAGTGACACATCCATCATAAGATTGAAACTAGATTGTTTCTTCGCCAATCACCTTACTTATAGTAGAATTTTTCATGAAGACTTCTTCTTGAACCAAAGTGTATGAAGATAACATCTTCCTATTGAAACTAATATGCTGTGAACATCTAGAGTCAATAATCCATCCATCTTTGTTACCAACTGCTCTATCTATAACAGATAGAACGTCACTGTTTTTCATCTTCTCCAATTAGTTTAGTGACATTAGTATCTAGTTGTTTCTTCTTTCGAAGCCAATGATCAGCTCTAATGTGCCCCTTCTTATGACAATAGTTGCATTTCAAATTTCTACTTTTTAAGTAACCTGTAAAACTTTCATTATTACTCTTCTCCCTTGAAAAATGAACTTACTCGGAATCATCATGATGAGACTCACCCGTCAACTAGGTGTCAACTTTGTCCTTATTAAGAAGATGCTTCTTAACCTTATTGATCTTGATTGTTGACTTACCTCCATAGATGATAGCTTCCCTAAAGCTCTTATATGAAGAAGGTAAAGAACACATTAATAAAAGTGCTTGATTCTCATCTTCTATTTAACCTCTATCTTATCTAAATCTTGATAATAGAGAAAAATTCTGCAATGTGAGACTTGATAGGTGTACCTTTATGCACGCGGAGAAGAAAGAGATGCCACTTCAGAATCAATTGATTCGCCAATGACTTCTTCAGATAGTGGTCCTGAAATCATTCCCACAACGAAGACGCTTTTTTCCTTTGAAGAAAACTCATCCAACACTTCGTTCGTCAAGCAAAGCTGAAAAGCCGTCAAGGCTTTCTCATTTAACTCTTACCAAGTTTCTTCCTTCATGTCTTAAGGCTTTTATTTTTTCCTCGAGTAGTGCTTTTTCAACCCTCTCAGGGTAAGGATGATGTTCATCCTAATCTGCCACCTGTTGAAATTGATGATACCATCGAGCTTGATTGCAGGTATCTTCACGTTGACCTTACTCTAATACCAATTGTTGTGAATTTGGAGATGCCCCCATGACCGGATCGACTGGGGCGGAGCAGTGGAGACAAATCACAGGATTTAATAAGGCAACGAGAAGAAAAAGATATTCCAAAGTAGCTAGAAAGTCAACGCACAATATAACGTGGTTTTACCGATCAAATAGATCGTGTGTATGTCCACGAGAGAAGGGGAAGAAACTTTATTAAATTTTTAGGAGTACAATAAGAATTTTTTACACCACACGCTGAAAAGAGTACAAGTCCTTAATGGTCGCTAAGAACATCGAACCCTTATAGTTAAGCTTCTCTCACGAATCTCTCCCTTAGCTTTATTACACCCTTAGGAATTACAAAATCATTGGATTACTTTGAAGGCCACCCAAAGGGGTTATTTATACACCATAGAACTCTCCTACTCCTAAACAAATTTTATCAATACGAACAATCACCGTCTTAGAATAAAGGAAACCCGAATTCAACTTGAATCTGGAAACAGGTCCAGAAAAGAAAATTGCCATAACCGGCATTAGTCAACTAATATCATGTATTAGTCGACTAGGCTCAAATGCTAGTCGACTATTCTGACAAAATTCGAGAAACCCAACTCTCTGTTAGCCAACCTAGTCGACTGTATATTATTGTATTAGTCGACTAATTCATGTGATTAGTCGACTATATAGTCGACTGGTACTGTGCACAGCTCCTTGTGCACATTCGTTCTTTGATATCCAAAGTTTCGTCTATCACAAATCCTAACAAACTGCTTATCTTTAAGCTACCACACAGGCCTCTGAAGCTCTTCATATATTTATGGAGTCTGATTATTCTTCTGACCTTATTTTGTGGATAACTGATATTACTTTTACTTTAACTAAAGAACATCTATTTCCAATGCTTGCAAAATAGCACATTTACAAAGATATCGTGAATAACCCCTAAAGTATGAGATAGGAAACATCCATTGTATGTCAAGTTGGAGAGCTGGAGCTACAGTCAGGAGTCAGTGAATAATTTACTTGTATTTCATTAAGGCCAAGATTTCTGAATGTTTTCACTTTTCAGCTTTGCCTAATTCTAGGATGTAATTAGAATTAGATGGAAGAGTAAGGTTAGATACTAATACCAAGCACCGAAGTGGCTGTCATGTCCAGGATAAAACATTTCTAATTTGTGAAGCTGCTGCTAAAGAAACAGAGAACAACTATACTTTGATTTGCTCCACATGCTTGCAGCAAATAATCAGCACATAAACCCTGGTATTAGATATGCATTCCATGCTCTGTTTAGGTGAGCCTGAGAAAGAATATCCAACATGCTTGAGTGGTCATTTTACCTCATCCAAATTATTTTTTGTTCAAGAGGACATGAGGGAAGGAATTCTACTCTGTTGAACCTCTCAACTTCTCAGGTTACCAGTTAGCTTCAGAATTAGCCATCGCCTCTTAAAACTCCGGTCATGCTTTCGGACTGTCGTAAGAAATTTTCTTCTCTGGAACTTCTCTTGCAAATCCCGACAAGTTGCTTATTCACATCCATGCCTAGTAAAGATGAACATTTATTTAGATTGTGCTTAGTTAAAGGGAGTCATGAAAGTTTGCAAAATGAGTCATAAAAGAGGTCCATGTTCTGCTGATATTGAAAGCCCTTATTTCAGACTAACCCTTTGGTCCCTTCCTGAGAGAAATGCTGAGTTTGCAAAGTGACAGTTTGAGGACTCTATCTCTTGTTGCCTCAAATGGTTAGCTCATAGGCCTTTCCTATGTCCTTGGTCTCCTGAGTTACATGATGCATTTGATTTTGCTTCTTTTAGAGAACTGAGAGTATCCAGTATAGTTAGCCCCAACTTATATTTTCAGGCTTTCAGCAGGGGGTTCATCTTTAACCACAGCCATGGTCTGATTATAACTTGGTAGTATGAATCGATGATATACCGAGTAGAGGGGATTCCTCGAAAGCGTTAATGTTGCCCATGAATTTTATACTAAATTGGTGCATGTCTCCTAAAGTATTTCTGCACATTTTTTCTGACAAATTATTCATCTTAGAAAGAATTTTTTCTGCAAATGTTTGAGGATTAACTGCCCAGTTCTTGATTTTGTCTGTTTAGTGCCTCTTGGGGTCTTTCTCCTGATTACATATCATATGCCAGTTAGTAGATTAATATATTTTGTTACTATCTTTCAATAATGGCAAAACGTGATTCGGAGATGGTGGGGTAAAGATCAAGCAAATTCATAGTGTTGTATTGATCTCACTAGATATTTCTGCTTGTTGCCAGATTTATCTGCTCCAACACGCGTTTTCGCCAAGAATCTCTGAGGTGGTTTCGACACTTGGAAGACTGCTTGATGAAGAAACACCAACTTCGCCAAGAATGCTCCCCTTTCCTGAGCAGGGACATGTATATAGTAAGTCACAGCATCAGGTCTCTCCAACCTCACAGCATGATGTTTGCTCTATTGTTGCTTGTTCTCCCCCTTTGAAAAAGATGTTTCACTCTTTTGTTTCAAAATTTTTGCCGCATTTGATGAAGGAGGCTTTTTGTGCAGCAATGCTTGTAATTATGTTCAAGGGGTGCTGAATTCTTTTGTGGTTGCTGCTGTTGTGATGACAGAATTTTGTTTACACGTCATGTGAGAAATGAAAGAAGCCATATCATTAGATGAGCATAGATTCATTCTCATCACAAATTGTCAGGCTCAGCAATTGTTAGTTTGTGACAATCAATAATGGTTCTTGTTGGGATTTGGGTCGAACAAATAGTCTCACATCGGCTAGACGTGAGGATGGTCTTGGATATATAAGGATTTGGGCAACTCTACCTACAAGGCTAGTCATCTTAAGCGTGAAGACTGTGATCAGAGTTTTATCAAGGAGTTTGACGAAGAGACGGATTCTGTAACAGACTATAAACTTTTGATCTTCCCATCTGATTCTGGAGCTACACAAAGCACTTGGACCGACTTGAACACGAGCGTGCCCAAAGCTGATGAGCGCGGCAACTCCATGACTGTCTGTCAAATGGAACTGCCACAAGTGTATAGTCCCATATTTACAGATGCTGATGCATGGTTCAAAGAAGA
This sequence comes from Agave tequilana, assembly GCA_038442645.1. Taxonomy (NCBI): domain Eukaryota; kingdom Viridiplantae; phylum Streptophyta; class Magnoliopsida; order Asparagales; family Asparagaceae; genus Agave; species Agave tequilana. Next base: position 60,319 of record JAVJIF010013908.1, read on the forward strand.
AAGAGGGACAGAAGAACTACTAGATGCTGTGATAGATAGGTTACCTGATAGCTCAGATGATAATGAATCTTGTGAATCGGGGATGTGTGAGATCATGCAGCAACTCATCAAGCAAGTGCTCAGATTCTTTTTCAACACACTGTAAAACTGAGGATGGGGCCTTGGATTTGAGAGAGTCAGTGCTGCTTGGCTTTAAAAGGTCCATGCTTGCCTCTGAAAATGAAGGTTTCATTTAACTCTCAGACCACATCTTCAGATACAACAAGATACGACTCATGAGCTGCACAAACAAGAACCCCAAAGTTGACAAATGCTAGCAGAGAAAGGGGCAACGCTAGCGATGTTTGCGAGCCAAAGCTGCGAGACAGGCAGTGTACTCTGAATGATCACGAGAGCAAACAGCATCTATGTATCGTCTTCTGCTACTAGTTTTGTGTGTTTGACTTGTGATTTTGGTGTACACACAATCAAATATACAAACTTTGCTAAATTGTAGATTGCATTCAGAATACTACAGACTACACCTATCACTGCCTAGTACAACACACCACTGCTACTGGAAAGAATGATAGATGGATTTGGACGTTGTGCGTTCACTCACTAAATTGTACAGTACTAACTGCTATCCAGAACATTTACGACCGACAGTGACACAAGAATATCTGAACTCTAATACAAATTCATGGAGCCTGTCCAAGTGCCTGGGGGGGTTCTCTTGTTGTTCCTTCCATCGTACATACAAGGGACCAGTCGTCAACTTATAACAAAATTTTGTAGCAGCAGCACTGGAGAAATTGAACTTTCATGTAGGGGACTCTGCAAGCGCCAAGGTATGCCACCAGCCACAAGAGACATTGGTCAGGTGAAATGTGTCGATGGAGACCTGAACTGGTGAGCTTCTGTCCATCGAGTCGCCCAAGCCTAGCTGCAGTAATGATAGACAATGAAGAGTCAGTCATTTGAGATGCAAGAAAACAATATAGAGGATTAGCGGCTGCTTGAAGATGATACGGTACCTGGCCATACTTGTTCCATCCCCAGCAGAACGCATCACCATCCTCTGAAGGTGACGAGTAAAATTTAATGTGTCAATTCAACATTTGTTCATTATGCAACAGATGGGAATATCGAGCAAGCAGATGGTGCAACCGAATACCTGTGACTATGGCGCTGTGTCGTGCTCCACAAGAGACTACTTTGGCCTTCTTCTTCTCCAGACACCGTGCCTCCAATAGTTTTGGATGAGTCTGCAAACAAAAAAAAATTATTTGAATCAACAATTGACATCCTAATGTTCAGGTTGCAAAGCTAATATTTTGCAGCTGTAAGAAAAATAAATTTGTCAGCTTCTACTCGACACCCAGACTTGCAACTAGATCCAGTAGCCAAGAGACTGCACCTAGTACAATTACTATGACACAATTTATTCATTTGCTTGCTTTATAGATCATACTGAAAGTAGACCATAAAAATACCTCAGCTTGATCAGAACCCGTTCCCAGCTGCCCAAACTGATTTCCCCCAAATGAATACACATCGCCATCGGCTGATATACAGACAGTATGCCACAGGCCAGTAGCAACTCCTTGCATCTTCACCCCTAAAAGAGATGATACACATTTTGGGCTCAGCTCATCATCTGTACTCCCTTGCCCACACTGAAGCACAAGAATACACGGAGAGCAAGAAAATGATAACAGAAGAAGACATTAATACTGTTAGTTCAAGTAAGACACCACAAAAAGTTTCATAAAAAAGAGCTAGAAAGGCAATATCTCATGTTACGGTGACCTCATCTTGAACATTATACTTTGCTTTATCTCCATCTTTTCTACTATACCTACATAGCGATCCTGGAGATCAGTCAACATTTTGAAAGAACTTTGAGACAAGTCCAAAGGATGTAAGTAAAGCAATGCATGCATGCTGTGGAATATGTAACAGGATCTGTCTATCAAACCAGTTTTCCTTTGATAAGCACTTGTACAGTAATACTATCAAAATCTCTCCGATAACAACAAACTGAGAAAGAAATAGCAGTATAGACTGCATCCATGAGCAGCATATAGCTGATATTGTGGAGCTATCATATCGACAACCATAACCACACGATATGCCAAGGAGCCCTCTAGATTTTATGTATAGAAGATGACAACAGTATTTTAGGGTTCATCCTCATTAATAAATGGTTATTTTAATTTTTTCACTTACCTAGAAAAGGCAAAATCCTGAAGAACAAAAGAAATCCCCCAAAGATAAATAAAACTATTAACAAAAGTAGCAGGAGCCAGTCAACCAACCTAGATGCTAGAGCGAGAAGAGTGAAAAAATCACCCAAGCAAGTGAATTTGGGTGGACAAATAAAAATTCACCAGGAGTACTCTGCCAAAACTTCCAATCTCTACATGATTTGCATTTGCTGAAATTGTTTCCATGAGTAGAATAAATAAGCAGCAAATGCAAATTATGCTTGAACTCAAAAAATGACCTTAAAATCCACAATGACGAAAAGAAAAGGCCAGACCTCCTTAAATTCTAATAGGTCAGCCTGCTTTTGGTCACATGAAACTATGTCGGACATGGGCACGCTTGTAACACAAGTTAATCTTTCTATACCTCTTAATAAGACATTAGTCTAAGTCACTAGCATTTAAGTAAGAACTACATACCAATAACTCAGTCTGTATTAAACAGAATATGTGAAATAGAGCTCCTTTCTGATAACCTGTAATAGGAAATCAGAATTCCTGATTTTAGCGTAAATTGGAAATCCAGGAATAAAGGATATACAGCTGTTTGGTGTCTTGTATCTCTGCATAGTTGCACTTGCACCTGTAGACTGTAGTTGCAATTAAAGATTTTTGTTATTCATTACAAATAACTCAACTCTAACATTTTTCAAAAGCAGCTCTGTAACTTAAAGAGCAATAAAATGAGATATCCAACCAAACAACAAAAGCTAAAACTATATAAGATCAAGAATGCCAGTCACAAGTAACCAAGTAGCGTGACATGAATCTTAACTTCACACACGAGACGTGACATTGCTGATTGAATAAGACATTTTGTAACACCCAAGTAAATAGTCCCACATGAGATATTTACAAGAAAAATCTCGAGTCTATAATAATACCCATAAACTCAAGAATTAATCATAACTAGCATTTTTGAAGAGAGAAAAATTGATGGAGATCATAATTAGAAATTAATTACTATGTTATTTATTTATTATTTTATTATGTGTTATTTAATTTTGAGTAATTAGAGTTTCTTGATTATCAAGTTTTGTTTAGTTTCCTAGTTAGTATTAAATGCTTATCTATAAATAGACTTCTTTATTTTTATTATGAAGGAGACTTGTTTTATAAAAATACAGATTATTAGACTTCCTCTCTCTCTCTCTCTCTCTCTCTCTCTAAATTCTTCCCTTTAAATTCTCGCTTGTTCTCTATTATATTCTCTTTTCTTTTTTTCTAGTTTTACATCAATTGGTATCAGAGCCTCGTTCGTTTCCTCTGCCATCAATCAAATTTTTTTCCGCCACCTAATCCCCCCTCAAAAAAATAAAAATAAAGAACAACCGCTTCACTTCACAGATGTTGTCCTCCACAGCCATTCACTTCACGACCGCTGCCTTCCACCTCCGTCCACCATTACCGTGAGTCACCACCAAAGACTTGCTACCTTCCAGACCTGCTACCTTTGATGTCGGCAAACGGAGAACTCCACCAGCACACGTCGTTCGAAGAGAAGCCAATACCCGTTATCACCTATTTTTCATTGAGGCCAACTTCTCCATCATAGTTCAGTCCTTCCTCGGCTAGCTGTCATCGCCGAGTCATCTCCTAAGACTCACTGTTGTTTAAAGTTTGGTAATAAATTTTTCTAAATTGATTATTGTACTTTTGGAATTATTTGTTGATTTTTAATTAAATTAGCAAAGAATCTTAATTTATTTTTGCATTTGTTTTCTTGCGCATTTCATTCATAGAAAAATCCATAAAATCCAAAAAGAATATTTTAGCCATGATAATTTCTTTTCTTTCCATCATATTTTTCCATCCACAAAAGACTTCTCGTGTCTAAGTTTTTAATGGTTTAAGGGCAAATATCAAGCGCAAAATTAAGCTCCACCCACTCTATTCCTTAGATGTTGCATATCAAAATCCTATGAAGTTTCTTCATGTTGTTCCTAGGTGTGTTCTTTTCAATCCTGATACTCGTCCAAATCGCCCTAGCACCTTTCTTAGGCCTTAACCGAGTACCCAACCTGTCAACACTGCATCACCATCAGGTCCACTCCTGGTGCCTCTTCCACTAGTTTGGCAAAGACTACAACCCATGTTTCGTCTAGTGCTCGCCTTTTACATCCCAAATGGAGTCACCATTGTCATGTCAAAGGTCATATAGTTTCTCGTTGTCCAAAACATGCTTTACTTATAAATTGTGAGGATGATAACTTGCATGAGGATACTGATGAACTTTTAGTGATGGAAACCTTAGAGCCCGATTATGATGAGGACCCTTTTGTGATGTATAAGGATTTCTGTGATAAGATGCATTTTATCCACCACCAATGATAGTGATTCATGAAACACACTGGTATTTTTCACATTTTTGTTCTTGTAAACGGAAAATCGTGTAAGCTAGTCATTGATGGAGGGTAGTTTCATGAACATGGTTTCTAAGTCCGTTGTTGATAGATTTTCCCTCAAGACGTAACCACATCCTCGTACATTTAAGAAAGCTTGGGTAAATAAGACTTTCCTACCTGTTAAGAAACAATGTCTAGTCACTCTTAAGATAAGACTATATTCCGAAGACATCTACTGTGAGGTATTACCTATAAATGTCGTTCATCTTTTTCTAAGTCGTCCTTGGTTGTATGACCTTTGGTTGTATGATAATGCTGTGAAACATCGCAGTCATAATAATATATATAAATTCACACATGATAAGAAGAACATTCTTTTGAGACATGCAAAGCCAGTCACTGGCACCCGCCTGTAGCTAAGTCATCTGCTAGAAATACTCCAACCCAACGACTCCAAATCTTGACCCACAAACATTTTAAGAAAGTGTCGAGTCCGAGTTTGTCTTTGCCTTAGTAGCAGCAGATAGTTTCACCATGCCTCCTAAGCCTTCGTTCACTTAATGCCCTAATGTCTCCATTAAGTTTAGGGATACTATACACCTCTTAGCAGTGTTCTAAATGGCGGTCACAGCGGCTATATCGGCCCGAAAAATCGGAGATGGGGATATATCGGGGATATTTTTAAAAATTGGATATCAAAATCGGACTGTAAATATACATATCTTCTTGTCATAAATCGCATCTCAATAAGACAATATATGCATAAATTATATAAATCTACATAAAACACCATACTTATATGTTTAAGATATACTTAACTCGATAACTTGCATTAAGCCTGTGAATCCATAATCACTATCCAAGTATAGAATTTTAAAAAATGCCACATTGCCACATCATTCGAATTACCCAAATATCTAACCTAGAAATTGGGTGTAAAACGCTATGTTGGGTCCAAAAACGCCGAAATTGCGGCCGATATATCGGGTCCATGCCTATTTATCAGCGATTTTGGATGAAAAACGCTATATCGGTTTGGATGTGCCAAATCATTGCGGCTAGGTGCCGTAAACGCAATATCGTCGCAATATCAGGGTTATATCCCGGATATTTAGAACACTGCCTCTTAGAGACATTTAGGTTGCCATTGACTTAGTTTCAAGACACAGTTGCCTAACCTTCCCCATTATAGGATGAATCATGTAGGAAAAATTGAGTTGAATAGACAACTTTAACGTCTTTTGAAAAAAAATTTATTCGCCATAGTCTTAGTCCTTGTGTTGTACTTATTCTGTTAACTACTAAGAAAGATGAATCTTGAATAATGTGTATGGATAGTCGAGTCATTAACAAAATCACAGTTAAGTATATGTTTTCTATTCCTAAACTCGAGATATGTTAGATGAGCCATCCGGTGCCAAATGATTTTCTAAGATTGATCTGCGTAGTATATATATTATCAGATAAGAATTCGTTCTGAGATGAATGAAAAATAGCCTTTAAGACACAAAATGGACTTTATGAGTGTGGTTAGTAATGCCTTTTGGAATATTTAATGCCTCTAGTACCTTCATGAGAGTAATGACAGATATCTTACGATCTTTTATAGGTAAGCCTGTTGTTGTGTACTTTGTTGACATACTAATTTACAGCAAGACTAGAAAAGAATACTCAGCTCACCTCCGTAACGTTCCTGATAAGTTGTATGCAAATCTTAAAAAATACTCTCATGCAAAATTAAGTGTTGTTATTAAGTTTCTATGTGTGATGCAGAACTAATTTTAAAATGAAAATAAAGACAGCACCCAAGTGAACTCTCACTCACTCTCACAAATCAACATATAAGAGATTCAAAGAGCAATGCAAATCAATATGCAAAACAGAAATGAGTTTAAATTGACTTTACTGAGCTATCCAACCCAATAGTCTAGTTGGCTTTTTATAAGCCTCATACATAAGGAATTCTCTCATCCTAATCGTGTTGGACTAAAAGCAAAAGAGCCAAACCTACTAAATAAAGAAAAGAGCTTAACAATAAAGAAAATAGCCTAATACAATAGAAGAGAGTTGTGCCTCCTGCGCACATAAGTCCTCCATGTTTCCAAACTGGATAGATTCCCATCATTTTGTTTGCCCAAGAAATTTTTGTTGATCTTGATAAGGTTAAAGCCAAAAGAGAGTGGCTAAAGTCTAAAACATTGATTGAAGCTCGTAGGTTTCATGATTTAGTATCATTCTATAAGAGTAAGGGATTCAATACCATTACATCCCCCAATCATTGAGTGCTAGAAGTTAGGAACTTTTACGTGGACCCTTATTGCACATAAAACCTACTTAGATATTAAGCAGAAAATGATTGAAGCTCTTGTGTTACGATACCCTAATTTTTCTAAGGTTTTTGAAGTAGCTTACAATGCTACAGGTGTAGGAATTGAAGGTGTTCTCAGTCAAGATGGTTACCATATTGCTTATTTTAGTAAAAACTCAATGAGACTAAACAATGATATTCCAGTTACGTTAAAGAGTTTTATACAGTGGTCCAATCTCTTCATTATTGATGTTATTATTTATTGCCTGAAGAATTTGTTCTATATTTTGATAGTAAGAACAAGTGTCTAAATAGAATTTGGGTACCTTTGTATCTGCTCCTGGCTCTGCTGTAAACGGAGTGAATTCGGGTATCACTATATCAACTCCACTCAATATCCGCTCTGCTTAATATATCTTATTTATATATCATACTATTGTATCATAATTATACATAGGTTAGTGTTCTTTAGATTTGGTATCACAATTATCCATCTTTTATAAGCTTGTTTAGAACTCATTTCTATTTTTAGAATTCTTTAAATATAGTTCAGTTGTCTATTCCACAAGTTTCCTTGTCCATATGTAACAAATAAAAGGTCTTCAAGCCATTATACAAACAACATTGACTGTCCTGTCAATATATCTCATGAACCAGCATAATGACAAAGTTGAGACTAGATACTAATTCAGACGTGGATAACTGTCACCAAGCATCATTTGCTTTCCAGCCATTGATAACAGTCATCAAGTGTAATTTGAAGTGATCAAGGCAGAGAGTCTATTAACCTAAATAATAAGCTATGACTACGAGTATATCGTATTTCAACTGCTACAGAGTACAATCCAAACGAAGTGAATCATCTCAGATTATGAAGTTCAAATCCACAAGTAGAGCCTAATGTGAGAATAAATGAATTAGAACTTTTTTGGACCCAGAAACTGGTACACGCTGGTTACCCTTTTTTTCATGATTTGAACTGAGGACCACCTCCCCCACGTTCTCCTTTATACTCTCCCCCTTAACCACAACAGTTCTCAGTTTGTTCGCTTTTGAAACAAATTTTACCAGAGGAAATTTTGTATGACAGATCATGATAAATTCCACAAATTAAGAAACAAAATGCATGTTTCCAAATGCAAATGATATGCTCGAGGAAATAAGTCAAGTAAATGCACCTGTCCATAGAGTCCCCAACCGAAAGTAATGATTACTCCAGTGTCTGTCAATGCATAATTCAAGTCTATTAGCTGCATTAGGAAGATCAAAGATCTAAAGATACAGGTATCAGAATGACCAAAGATTAATCGAGATTCAAATAAAAAGCAGATATTATATCATAAGCTGCAATTCATGTAAATTTACAGTTTGATAATGTATGTTAATATCTTTAGAGGGTCATAAAAAGATGGTTGATGATTTATTTTTAAGAATTGACATTTAGGCGGGACATTTATAGTGTGATAGTGCAATTTTACAGATGATGTGCACTAAAATGTTAAGTTTCGGAAATATCAATGTTTGATCTGCCTTCCCCCTAGGGCCAGAGGGCCCACATGAGTGTTAGCTGTTGAGTGTTAGATTTGTTCGATATATTGTAAGCCCACAACTTCATTTGCTTAAACTTTTGGCATAATGGTTATCTCACATAGATATATAAATAAATAAACAAATGAGTAAAGTGAAAATTAGATTGGTGTTTCCGACCTCTCCCATGTTCCTCTTTTCTTTATAGAGTTTAACCACGTGAATACTAGCCTAATCAAATTCTACCTCAAAATTCTAACTGAGGTTCCTAATTGGTTGGCCATGATCTTGATAAATTGGATGCTCTTGGTTATCTTTCCTAACAAATTGGTTAACCTTGCACTAGTTATCTCCAGAATTTCATACAAATATGGAGCCCCGTGAGCAGATGCTTCTTTGGTCAATAGATACAACTTATTCCATTTTATGTAACTTACAAGCTTCTGGCATTCACGTGTATCACTATACATCCCTAATTGACCATATGCAAGTCTGCTCTTTCTTGGTTCAGATCCTTCTCATACATAATCAGAGCATGATATATTTTATATAGTGTACCTACACATGAGGAGGAAAAGAATCAACCGTGTCTACCAATTGAACTTTTTTATATAGATTCATATTCTCCTACTCTTGTGGCCTAGGATAAGTTGAGAATCCACTTTGAAAATTCATGGCAATTAGAACCAGTGTAACCCTGTCAGCAATCATCTCGCACCTCATCTCTAGTGAGCTAGAAATGACAAAGGTCAAGTGCTGCACGATAAGCAGAGCCATATTCCGCTCTGACTAATACCTAATGATAATTCTTTGCCTTTTTCCCTCAACAAAAGGTCAAGTAGATTTTTATTCTCATATCAAATAAAATAAAATTTAATTGCATTAATTAAGTATTACAAAGATGCTTACACTAACAGAAACTGGAGAGTTGATATTAAGGATAGCATTAATGCTTATGACATGAAGGTAATATTTAGAAGGGTGCTAGAGAATTTGGTGAATCTTAAGCTAGTTAGAGATAATTCCTTTCTTGAGAAGTAAAATATGCACATCTGCAAGATACTTCCACTGTATGAAAGGAAACTCATTCCAAGAAAGGAACAAAATAGTGACCTGTGATAACAGCACTATGGCGACCCCCACATGCAATAGCTTTCACACAGCTTCCAACCACTTTACAGACTTGGCCCTCAGAACTTGTATTCGCTTTTGTAGGTACAGATGATCGGTCTTCACCATAACCAGCCGACTCAATGCAAGGTACGCGACTAGGAGATGACACCATACGAACATGGGAACCCAGACCAAGTTGTCCTTCCCCTCCATAGCCCCAACCCCACACCTGACCTACATCTGAAACCTTGGACAAAATAGAAAGCATCAACATTCTCAGATCCCAGCATGAGAGAAAATACTAGAGGCGCAGCAGACCGTCGAGAGCTATCACATGAGCTGAGAATGACAACCCCAGTAATATCTCATCAAAGAAGTGGAGTTACCTGACAATACAAGTGTATGTCGTCCTCCAGCTGCTACGGCAGTGATCTTGACTCCTGCATTAAGTGTTACCAGACATGGAGGTGCTGACAGAGTTTCTTCACCAGAAGTAGAGCTTTCAGGGCCTTGTTTTGCTGATGATAACCTCCGACGCTTTGTGTTCTCTTTCCCGGCTTTGCTGCTTTCTTGACTAGATACTGTTCCACTGCTTGTCCCTGAAACATGTGATCTGCCACCAAATGCATGTGACCTAGGGCTCACTGCAATGAGTTGTCCTTCGTTACATTCCTCAGCAATCAATTGAAAGCAATTCATTTTTCTGTATAAATTGAGATTTAGCGGACATCACCTTGGTCACTCAGAAACTCAATATGTCTGTCATCCTTTTCTGGGATCCCCCCTGTTGGCTGGTCTGAGTGGTCTCCAATGGCCTTCCCAGATGGAATACATTCCTTCCAGCCCCACGTGTAGACTTCTCCATGAACTGATAGAAGAGCAGAAGAAATGAACAGTTCAGTACTACATTTGATGCATTGAGGAGGGTGCTAAATATATGGTATGCCCGGACGCACGTGAAACCATGATCCGTCACTTCACGGGATAAAGCCACACAGCCACACAACCAAACAAATTTAGATTTTAGTTTCAGTCAAAATTAACCGCAACTATGTTGCACAGACACGCCAACACGGACACGATACAACACGACACCTTGACACGTAACAAATTCATAAGTAGATAGAAAATAGAAAAATCATGTCCAACCTATGTGTGCGACACCCATGTCTAAGATGTGTCCGACACGACACGGCTCCACGTTTGAAGTGTTTGTGCTTCTTAGACTGCAACAGATACTGGGATACTCAAATAATGACAAGATACAGTTCACATTATAACTTGTCCTAGAGTAGCATTACGTGTTAGCACTACAACATCCCAATAACAAATAGCTCGTCATAATTAGTCATGATTTTCAAAAATGTAATTAATATGACTGCAGCTGATGATTCTTCTATGGCAACTTCCCTCTGGAGATTAAGTTCAGCGGATAAGTTTAGTATATTTTTATTTGCAATTTTATTATTTTAAATTATTTTTTAAATAGCCTATTTTCTTATAGTCAAAGCCCGAAAATGGGAAGGAATCCATCTTGAACGCAAGCCCGTCAGGTATAAAAACTGGGTTTTGGACACTTTGCACAAGTTGTACCTCCAATTACAGGTAGCTGTCTTCCACCTTTTCCTCAGAGTTATTACCATCAGCGATCAGATAGATGCTTGTCACAAGATTCACCTCGAGAGGCCATGCAATATGAATCATCAGACAAATGCAACCAAGTACAATACCTGTAGTTGCCACACAGTGAGCCCATCCTGCTGCCGCCTTCACAATTGCCGCTTCACTTGGAAGAGGAAATGCCTCGGGAATTTCCTGCATAATGCATATATGATCATGTGCAATAAATGTTTCAGATGACCTAAAAATAAAAATAAAAAACCATGGGAAAAGAACATTGAGTACCAGTTATCAGTACCTCATGCTTTCCAGCAGCCACATAACTCTGCCCCATATCATCTGTTGAACCCCATGTGAAAAGTTTTCCTGATTCTGATCGACAAAGAAAATCAATAAGAACTATCACTTAGTTATCAAAGAGTTGGAACTTAAAATTGATTTTACACGCACAGTAAGTTCATACGCATTTCTGTTCATCAAAGCATGAATAAATTCTACCTCAATTGTGTGGTATTGTTTTTCTTCTTCTTTTTTCAACGAAAAGAAAATGTATAGTATTCAGGAAAACAAACCAGCTTAATCTGAATCCAATTGCCCGGTGCTTTCTTCATGGCTTCATCCACCTCATTATATCATGGGCTGAATTCTGTCTAGTTTAAACATGTAGTTTACTTGTTCATAGGTGATGCAAGAATTAATCGGTAAATCGTTGGATAGAATTCGTGATTGTAAGGATAAAACCTGTTGGCTGTGGGTCCAGTCTCACGAAGAGGCAACCCACAAATCAATAGGCTATAGAGTTTAGCCTCCAACTACAACCATTAATGACATGTCCCTATGGAGAAGACTTTAGGGGTCTTTTGTTTGCTGCTGAAGTTGTGTTCAGCTGAGTTCAGTCCAAGACTGAAATTTAACAGAAAGGAAGAAAGAGGAGAGGGAAAGAAAGAAAGAGGAGGCAGCGAGCTTCGCCGAAAGATCCTACAGTGGATTATAACCAAATCAACTGATCGAGATTATAATCAAATCGACTAAGTACCACAAATATAAGTGCCAATTCATATAATAAGTGGAGAATTAAAAAAATGCAACTTTTTGTTTTGAGAGAAATTAAACGATGCAACTTAGAACTAAAAATCGCAAATAGAACATGTAAGCTAATCATATATGGAAGAAATAATGAAAATCCTCCGTCTAAATCTAACATAGGTCCAATAATATCAAAAGCAGAACAAGTGATAATCTATTCCGTAGAACAACCAAAAATCAACCAACAGTTTTTTTTTTTTTTCACATATAAAATGAGAAAAAAAGAAGCTCTTTATTTAGAAAGATAGGAAGCTCTTCGATCAAAGGAACCCAAAAGAACATAAAGTCCACTGATCAGTGCGTTAAATATCCGCAGATGAATTGAACTCAAACATAGGCAAACAAAAACTGCAATATTAATTTCAGAAAAACGCAAATTGAATCAGGAAATACTCCATCTAGTAAAAACTCAAAGAAACCCCCAAAAACACAAATAGTCACTGAAATGGGAAAAAAAGAAGGAAAAAAAAGACGCATCAGACCAGAACCAGGAAACCATACCAGAAACGGCCATCGCGAATCCGCAACCCCCACCGCAAACATCCCGCCAAGAATCTCCGGCCGCTGACACCGGCATCGGGACCGCTGACGGCGAGAGCAGCGGCGATCTCTGTGGCGAGACCCCAGGCAAGTACCCCCACATCAGCACAACCTTCTCCTTGTTCTCTTTCCCGTCACTCGTCTCCTCCTCATTCTTGCCGCCGTCTTCTTCCATCTCATCTCCTTCACCATTCATCAAATCAACCGATCTCCCCGTTTCTAGAAACGATTCAGATCCTCCACGCGATCGAAAATTCCACTGACTGCGCCTGCTGATTTCGCTTTTGTTCATGAGAATGCTTCAGAGAGCGAAAAAAGAGAAGACTTCTTTTTCAGCTTCCGAGTTTGAGTAAAGCTTAACCCTAGCATGCGAGTATCATTTTCTTGGGGGAGGGTCGCGCCACGTCGGACGACAACATGGTGGTCCCGGACACGTGGCGCGAGGATAGCGGCGGATCGGCCCGCGGATTCCTGGCCAGGAGTTGGGCTAGAAGTTTCTGGGAGAGGCGGGTCGGCGTGCACCGCGGGTTCGGATTGGGTTCTCCCCTTGGGTGGTTTTGTAATTTTGGAGGTTAATGAGGGGTTATTTGAAAATTAATTGTGTGGTTTCGTTCGGGTTTGGGAAATGTCGCGATGTGAGTGGAGAATTTGGGGAAGCCTCCGTAGCTTCTTGAAAGTGAAAGATGCTCGTATTTTTTTTTTTAAAGTTGTTTCTTTTTTTGGGGAATTTTTATATTTTTAAGTTGTGGGAATATCTGCGACAATGACGGGTAACTGTCTACGAGAGCGGAGGAGCTGCTGGGGTGCTTTGCTTGTGAAGAAAAAGTCAACAGGACGCCAACTTAATTATTTTTTCACTTTGAGAGGGACGAGCCCGCTAATTGTTGTTTAAACAGCAATACATTTTCTTCTTTTGTAAAAATTCGATTTTTCGGTATGTTGGGGTTATTAGGTTTCACTAACGGTTCGTAAAAGTTCACTCTGTCCTCGAACGGCGGTACACTTTTCTTCTTCTAATATGTTGTGGGTGAAATTTCTTAATCTACTAGTGAGAGAATTTGAAGGCTAATTCTCCTCTATTGGGTCGGTGTAAATCATTCTCATTCGATGGATCTTTAAGTGTTAGATGAATATGTTTTTTATGGACACCGAGTTCTTTATTTTAAATAAAATAGTTGTTTGTTGCTCGGAGCAGAGATGATAATGGATCGGGTCCGGCCCACGTGGGGGCCCCCAACCTGACCCAAGAAAACCGTCCCTGCCCTTGTAAATAATAAGGCCAGGGTTGGGCCGAGTATGAAGCCCCTTCTAATTTTGGGATGGGATCAAGGCTTATCCTAGGCCCCGCTTGGACCCTTACAATAGCTGCCTCTCTTTATCTCTCAAGCGTCTCTCTCTCGCGAGCCTGTCGCCCGCGTCTTGCGTGCGTCCCTCGCGTCTTGTAAGTCTCTTGCATGCTTTGGCGCGAGAGTTTCTCTTTCTTCTCTCTCTCAGGACGTCGCCCTCTTTCCCTCCTGGTCTGGATTAGGAAGAAAGTAGGGCCGGGCCGAAGGCCCAAAGCCGAGTTGGGCCGGCTGCATGAAGCCCGAGGATAAAGGTTGGGGCCAAAAATAAGGCTTTTAAGGCCAACTGCCTAATGCGCAATTCCATACTTTTTGTGGGCTTTTTTAGTGGACAGGAAGGCCCCTCTATATTCCGGCCTATTTCTATACTTTTGAGTGGAATCCTGGCCCAAAACTCAACGCTAATTGTCAACCCAAAAGCTTCAATTTGTCTCGCCCAAAGGGAAGGGGCGCGGCCGTAAACTACCGCGCATCACAAGCTAGCAAAGCCCTAGTCTATGCTCGCATGAGATTCTTTCTATTAGATCGACCGGACCAATCAGCCCATGTGCTCACATTCAATTCAATTTAAATCTCAAACCTTTGATCAAAGTCGCAAGGCCCATACTTCACGTCTAAACTCTTGTCAACGAGGCCCAACAACAAAACCTTCCGCTTTGATTGCGCGTGGAGTAATCAATTCTATTGTCATCTCCAATGTCGGTTGAAAATCGCCACCGCGCCCACGTGATTCGATCCCTACAACAATATTACAACGAACCCGTTAATTTTTCACTCCTCACGCTTGCTCTCTCTCTCTCTCTCTGGAGTGTAGATCCAGAGCCAAAACGATGAAGCTCCTCGGCGACTGCGGCGAGCTCCTCCGAGGCCCCCAGATCCTCCGCCTCGCCGTCCTCGCCGTCGCCTCCCTCGCCGCCTTCTACCTCGGCAAACACTGGTCCGACGGCGGAGCCCCCCAGTTCACCTTCTTCAACGCCGGCGCCGCCTCAGTCGCCTCTCTTTCCTCCGCCGGCGCCGCCTCCGTCGCCGTCTCCCCCAACGCCAACCTCACCTACAACATCTCCGACCTGATCCCGACGCCGCCGCCCCCTCCTCCCTCTCCGCCGCCGCCGGCGAGGTACGGGGTTGTGGACGAGAATGGTACGATGCGGACGGACTTCGACGTCGGCGAGGTTGAGCCGGATCTGGGGAGAACAGCAGCGGGGGCAACGAGACGAGGGAGGAGAGTGGTGGTGGTGGTGGTGGTGGGGTTAGGGTTAGGGTTGGGAGGTTTAGGGTTTGTGATGAGAGTATGAGGGAGTATATACCGTGTTTGGATAATGTGGAGGCGATCAAGAAGCTGAAGTCGCACGAGCGAGGGGAGAAGTTCGAGAGGTACTGCCCAAAGAAATCATTGGATTGCTTGGTTCCGGCGCCCAAGGATTACAAGTCGCCGATCCCATGGCCGCAGAGTAGAGATGAGGTTTTGCTTTTCTTTTCTGAACTTGAATTTCTGTTTAGATTCTTGTTCAGTGCAATTTTCTATAGATTGATCTAGCTCGAGCTTACTGTCTGCTTAAATTCCACCATGTTTGAGGAACCAAAATTTATGGGTTCTGGGTTAGTAGTAAATCGTTGGGTGATAGTTTTTGTGAAGAAATGGAGGTGGGATTGGATGTTTCATAGTGAACCCTTATTACTATTGCAATGATTCTGAAGACAGTATGATAGGAGAATAGAGGGAAGCAAGAGGAAAGGTTACACAGTTTTAGGAGAAATGACCTTAACATCACTGTCTATGATTTTCAGTTGTGATTGAGTATTTTCAAGAAAAAGAGGATACCATGTAATTTGATAGTATAAACTATAGGGTAGAGATGTAGGTTTGCACTCAATGTTATCAAAATCATATCATACACTATTGGTCTGGTGTGACATGATACGTTACATGTATAAAAAGATAAGACAATACAGAAGTTGTATTAGATGACATATGATTCAGTGGATTATTAGTTGGTTTCAGGTATCAAATCTACTATTTTCTTCATCTGGCGGGTTACGAAAGCAATTAATTATGTCAAAGACAAAATATGTTCTATAGTTTTATTAAATAAAAATAAAAATCTTAGATATCCTTCTTCACATAAAAAGTTGTTAAAGAGTGGTAAATTCTTGCTTTTCTTTTCCATAAAATCACAAATATTACACAACACAGACAGTTGTTAAAGAGGTTAGAGGAGGCTCGTTGGCGGAGGTTAACGAGAATAGGCGAAGCTTGTTGTGGCCAGACAAGAGGGATCCAAATGAGACCAAGGGACAAGAGGGATCCAAACAGAGGGATCCGAATGGTTAGGGGTGGAAGTGAGGAAGTGAGAAAGTTAGTAATAGTTCCCTTTAGAATATGAGAATTGGTTAGTAAGTTTTTCGGTGTTTGGATGTTGTTGGGAAGTGTGGTTTAGAAAATATTATGCTTTTTTCGGTGTCTGAATGGTAATGTGAAAGTGGAAGCGAAAAAGTTGACCACAAAGTTGACTGCAAAATAATATTAAAATAAAAATTAATTATGAAAAATTGGACTTTAACTAGAATGCAAGTGAGATTTACATAACCACAAAATTAACTGTTTTGAGTTACAACTTATTACAAATGAGATTTACATGACCACAAAATTAACTGTAGCACCTTAGAAGTGGGGAAATGGTTGTATAAGAGAGAGGTGTAAAAGAAAAAAAGGAAAAGGAAAGGGGTTTTCCCATTTTTCTTTCCGGTGTTTGCATGGATAATGGAAGTGGAAAATGAGGCCCCCCCCTTTCTCACTTCCTTATGCATCCAAACAGCCCCCAAATGGATTTGGAAGCAAAAATTCAGTGAAAACCTTAGTAAATCGTGCTCACTGCTATCTATAACCTTATGGAGGAAGTATACAACCATCTCTTTCAATAGGGTTTTGGCTTGTGTCATAGTGAAACCTTAATAAATCGTGCTCACTGCTATTTACTTAGTATTGTTGAATAAATTGCCAATTCTGATGCTACTATATGAGTCTTTTCTATTCACGTGTATGATACAAATCACATGTGGTACAATTTTTACAATACAACTGTCTCTTTGTGCGGAACGTTGATTATCACAATAAAAAGGAATCATTAAATCCAAGTGAAATGTAAACCAGAACTCTTTAACAATTTTTATTTACAAGGTAAATGAGAATAAAAGTAGTACTTCTAAGAATCTCCCGTATGTTAGAGATAAAATTAGGAGCACAGAAATAAGTGGTGAATTCCTGATTAGTTTGAAAAGGATTTCAGTGCCAAATTAGATTGTTATCTTCAAGGGAAAGATGGAAGGTGGTCGAATGATTTATAGTTTAAAGATATCAGGCATCCCTTACAATACTCTTTACATGACAATTAATTTTTAAAATGAAAGCCATGCCAGTCTTAGACTCTTAGCCACTATAACAACGGTTACCATCTCAATGTCTTTCATTTATCTCAATCTTCTAATTCCTGCATTCTAAAGATTTACGTGGTCTATGGCATTACTTCATTCCTTTTCCTGTTAGATATAATAAGTAATTAATTAATTTCTAGCTCAAAGTTTGATGTTCTGATGCTCTTTTCATTTGTTAGATTAAGTACTGAAACATTAAATGGTTTATTCTCGAAGTAGAAGCTAATGAAAGGTTTTGTTCAGTTAACCATCTATATTTGCAAATGACGTATAAATACATGTAAATGCTAAATGCACACAATTTTTTAGCTGAATAGTTAAGGCTACAAGTATTGCTTTTCTAAATTTTGGCAGGCTGAGAGCTTGGTCTTACCCACCCACTGGTGTTTTGATTAGTTTCTGCACCTGATGGGATGGAGATGTTTGAATGACAACAATTTGGTTGGTATTTATCAGTCAGCTCTCACCGTAGAGTTATCTATTGGAAACTCGAGGGTGTTGGAAAATTGAGCTTTTATATTGATGTTGTAATGGAATTGTTGCAGCTAATGTACCTTTTGCTCTAACAGCTTTTGTTGCCATTAGTTCTTGAGAGTTCTTGAGAGTTCATATATTCACTTGAATTGTTATCACAGGTATGGTTTAGCAATGTACCTCATGCGAAGTTGGTTGAGGATAAAGGAGGACAAAATTGGATTACACAGGATAAAGATAAGTTCAAATTCCCAGGAGGTGGAACTCAGTTCATACATGGAGCCGACAAATATCTGGATCAGATAGATGAGGTTCTTGATTCCCACACATGATCTAGCTTCAGTTTTAATTCATGCTTTGTAGTATGGCTCAAACAGACTGCTATAAATGTCATTCCTTATTATATTTGCAGATGGTTCCGGACATTGCTTTTGGTAAACATACAAGAGTTGTGCTGGATGTTGGGTGTGGTGTAGCAAGTTTTGGTGCATTTCTACTTTCACGGGATGTGCTCACCTTGTCAGTAGCCCCAAAAGATGTTCATGAGAACCAAATTCAGTTTGCTTTGGAACGTGGTGTGCCTGCAATGGTAGCAGCTTTTGCAACACATAGGTTGTTGTATCCAAGCCAGGCATTTGATCTGATTCATTGTTCCAGGTGCCGAATAAATTGGACCCGTGATGGTATGTCATTTCCTTATCCTTTAATATTTACGATAAGTATAGTGCACTCATGCAGGGCATAAAACTGCTCAGATACTATTTATGTAATGCATCTCATGCTTCATGTTTTACCAACTTTTGTGTTTTGAGTATGGCTCTACTTTGCATGCTCCAAGTTTAATTGTATTCCATTTTGCACTATTTTCACAGTATGACCTCTTTTCTGTTGAGATTTTATTTAATGTGTTTGGCATTCATTTTTTTAGTAGATGAAAGTAACACACACTATTTTACTTGTTTCTTTCTCATTTATAATCATGTACTCTAGATTATGTATTAGCTTATTTATGCTGTTTTCATGAAGTTTCTTGTTTCACGAGACAAAAATTACATATGGTCAAGAGGTATAAGAGAATCCTAATTCCTAAGAGAAACACAGCCTGCATGCTTTCAGTACACTAGCATAGTCCCTTCCTTTTGATTACAGAGCTGAATGATCTTTCTTTAACCGAGTGTAATGCTAATATTATTCTACAGATTCCAGTAAGGAACACCTATTACTTTGGAGCTTCCTCTGCAAGCATAGTTCTTCTTTTGATTGCCTAAAATTTGAACATACAGTGAGCATTGTGCTACTGGTGTAAAATATAAATTGTAAGGAGAACTATTGTTAAATTTGACAGTATAATTTCTGTCATAGGAATTTTCTTTTAGATCTCATTTTAATTTATGTCCAGAGTTGTTTGATAAGATATCTGAAACAAAGCTAGACTTGCATGCTTTTTTCTGGATTCTATAAATCGTCTTAAAATTGGTTTTACTGGCAAAGGTAATCTTGAGTTTGAGGACTGAGGTCTAAAATGCCTCAGATTCCTGTTGAAGTCAGTGCAAACTTTTCTTTTTGCTATTTCACCATGTCATGTGATGCATAATGTGTCATTCCCAGCTAAATTGCCGAGCTCATAGGGCTTTACATCATGCAATTTGTTCTAAAATACTCACAAAATTTGCCCCTCAAAAAGTTGTTAAACAATGGCAACATCCGTTCTTCTTTTAGTTATGTATTTGATTAGTTTGAACATATGTCATTAATTGCTCGCCGAAAGCATGATGCCTCTATTGTCAAAGGCCTTAGGATCAAAGTTTGAAAACTCAGCTACTATCTATAGATTCTATACATATTGGCCATATTATATCGATTTCATGCATGCCGATCCAATCTAGTCAAAAATTGCCCCTAATGGCAAACACAATTGACATAATATAAATGAAACTCTGACTCATTCCATATATTGGTTAAAAAAATCATTGAGTAATAATAAAAAAAATAAAAAAAATTCAAATTAACAATCACAGCTATCAAATGCTGGAAATTATTCTTTTGTATATCCACAATATAAGTTTAATCAATTAGAAAGAATAATAATGATGTTGAGTGATTGGTCGGATTACTTTTTATTATTTGATTGAACTAATAACTATATCACATTTAGTTAAGTTCTTTACCTCATCAAAGTCTATTTTTATATTGGCTAACCATAACTTTGGGTTTTGACAATTATTAAATTTGTTCAAATTTATTTAGACCTTAGTACCTCACTTCGAACTCGACAAGCATGTTCACGTAAGAAGTAATTTTAAAATTGTTTTTTTAAGCAAAAGTTTACTTCTCTAATTGTTCATGTAAGTTAGATTCCTAATACAAATTACTGTTGAATCAACTATCAGATTGTATTTGATCAAGACTTGATCTTGACTTCATCAATTTTCGGGAAAAGATATGCCAAAGGCTGTCAATTGTTTTACTAATTTTTGGTAATTTGAAAATAACTTTAGTATTTTTAGGATACCGATATCAACAATCTGATAACTTTGATCCAAGACTGCCAAAACTGCTGGATACCACAAAAGAAGAAGAAGAAGAAGCAAGCTGAAACCATGACTAGTACCAAGATTTCAAACGTTGGTTAGGATCTAATATTGCCAAGTTCCTTGAAATGCATGATCCCACTCAAACTACTTAGTAGAAGGCTTTGGCTAAGATGGCACAAGGTTCATTATGCTAAATTGCTAAATTTCTTGGTTTATGATACTGACTAACTTCATTCCTTCTGAAATCATATATTTTCTTGGATATATGATATGACTAACTTTATTAAATTGTTATATTTCTTGGCATTATGGTGCTGGCTACCTTCATTCTCTGTGAAAATCAAACATAATTTTTTTTGGACTTGTGATACTGACTAACTCTTTTCCTTGTGAAGATGGAATTCTGCTTCTTGAGGTCAATAGAATGCTCAGAGCTGGAGGTTACTTTGCTTGGGCAGCACAGCCAGTTTATAAACATGAGGAAGCCCAACAGGAAGCATGGAAAGGTATCTCCTTTCGCCTGTCATCTAAAGAAAATCCATTTTTGCTGACCAATACTGTATGTTTAGTTGGCAAATTGCTACTTGATATTGCTTCCATATGTGGTTGAATGTGGTAAATTTCATATGTTTGATTGTCTACTGTTTTTTTTTTTAAAGTTCAGTACTTCTTTTATGATAACGTGTTAGATATAACTTCCATCATTTCTTATCAGGTCAAGTGTCATCTAGTATCATTATCATATATAGCAAGAACCTGAAAAATATGACTGCTTTTCTGTTAGTCTGAAATACAATTTAATGCATTTCCTGCGAGCTAATCCCTGTTTTAAATATCGGCCAAGTCGGCCGAGATATCGGCTCAGCCGATATCTCATTTTTTCACCTGCTGCCGATACGATATGGGAAAATCGTTCGTCCATATCGTTTGCAGCAAAAACGACTGATATTTGAAATATCAGCCGATAAATCGCCCGATATCGGCCAATAAATTGCCCGAGATATCGCCCGATATGAACTAACTTATTTATTGCACGAATGTCGACTGCGTGCAAATGTACATTGTTTTTTTACCGTCTTTGCATGCATATTACATCATTTTTATTTAGTGTATGATATCTATGATACTAAACCAACTTTTAATTATCAAATTTTCATTATATATAGTGTCCGATATGAACGCCGATAGACGCGCATATCCCTGATATCTCCTCCGATATCCGATATGAAAAAACCCCATCCGATACGATCCCGATATTCGATATTTAGAACCTTTGAAGCTAATATTAGACATGGTATAAGAAGTTGGGAGGTGACTGTGTTATAATGCTGTTTCAGCAAACCATTACAAAGTCTGATGTTGTCTACATCATAACTTCCTCTTTTGTTTTTTGGTTAGACATTTTGAATTATCTTTAGCGGCATCTTTTCAGTGTCATGGATGTCTGGAAACTGGGGCGGTAATTTCAAATCATTTGGGAATCATGATCTATTGTTTGTTGTGTTTGCTCGATTTCTTGGTTCTCTATCACCAAGGAATCCCATGACTTTGTTCTTTATTACACTAAAGTATTTGCCCATTGTATGTAGTTTCTCTTTGGAATCTTCCATTACCTCATATTAGTATTAATATCTACAAATTGTTCTTTGTGTTTTGTCTATACACCTTTTTGGGAGCCTCCTAGGATATCGAAACTTCCCTGGTGACACATGCAGATAATATTTGAATGTCATTTATTAGTAGACGTGATGTAGCTGACCCCAAGGGATCTGGAGAAATGCTTTATTGTTGTTGCTTCTGTATACATTGACATGGTATGATCAGCTGCAAGCCTGCAACATATGGATCAAAGCCTACCAATCAGCAAGAAGATATAGGTACATGTGTGACCCATATGATTCACCTAGTACATGAAGTTTAATGGAATGTGGATATTTTACCTGTAGTATTTGCTTATTATATTATTACCTGATGTTGTTTTCGTATTGCATCTTCCTATTAATGAATCACTCTGTCCATGCAATTCTTCTTTTCTTTAAAGGAAAATGGTCTGAAGCTGTTCACATTGTATATGTAGTAAAGATGTCAAATTCCATTTTATTGGATTGTCAATAACAAGCTAATTTTAAATGGATAAGCACGATCCCATAACAATGCAGGCTATGAAGCATTCTAATATGAGTTTGGCTTTTAACATGATTCACTAGCTTATTCAAATTGTCCTGCTGTTAACCATTTTGTACTATTAATGGAGTTTCTTTTTCTTTTTCTATTAATGGAGTTTCTTTTTCTTTTTCCTTCTTTTTTTCAAAAAAAAATTTGCATTGTTCCTCTCATGAGGTGCTTACATGTATTTGTACATTTAGAGATGGAGAACCTTACAACTCGAATTTGTTGGGAGCTTGAGAAGAAAGAAGGATATATTGCTATATGGAGGAAGCCTTTAAATAACTCCTGCTATATCAATCGTGATCCTAGTGTTCAACCTCCATTGTGTGACGCGGAGGATGACCCAAACAGCGTGTGGTATATTCAACACCTTTCAGCTTATACTGTTGCTTAATGAAAAGAAAAAGGTTCTGAAAATAGTTATTGTGCTAGACACTTTCTACCAAAGGATGCTATCTACATTTAATATTGATGCTATCAAAATTTAATATTGTAACTTTTCTCTCATACATATTAAAGACATAAGTCTTGAATGCCTCTCGTGACATGAAGGGGAAGTCCTTCAACAGATTAAAGTCCTTGACAGCATTTAAAAGTGTCATAATAAAGCAGTGCTCTTTTAAGATTATTTACCACTTAATAATCATGCATAAAATAGTCAGATTGAGCTCATTTTCCCATGTTTTCAAATACCGTGCTATTCCGATATATTTTGGCAATATCGTATCGGGTAGAAGTACCCGATATGACATTGACCCATAGTATCAGCCAATATTGGAGCTGATATTAGTGATATGGCTGATACTGCCTATATTGATGACTGATATCGATGATATTGATTCTAGAAATCATTTGACGACAACAACTACTGATACTGAGATTTTTAAGCTATGCATTTTTTCATTCCCATTTCTCTTTTTATTCATCTCTCTTTTTTAAGTCACCATCACCCGTAGAAATGAGGTCAGCTAAGGTGCAAAACTTTGTATCATGACAAGGATGATATTTAGTTTCCCGAACTGGTGTCAAGCTATCATCGTATCCATATGTTTTTTAAAACCAATACCCCGACAGGAATTTGAGAACTTTTTATAACTTTTAGTTTGATAAATGGGCATGTAAAATTCTGGAAATTATCTTTCTGTGCCAGAAAGATTAGGGTGTCAAGCTATGCATTTTTTCGTTCCCATTTCTCTTTGGTTCATCTCTCTTTTTAAGTCACCATCATCTGTAGAAATGAGGTCAGCTAAGGTGCAGAACTTTGTATCATGATAAGGATGATATTTAGTTTCCTGAACTGATGTCAAGCTATCATTGTATCCATATGTTTTTTAAAACCAATACCTGGACAGGAATTTGAGAACTTTGTATGACTTTTAGTTTGATAAATGGGCATGTAAAGTTCTGGAAATTATCTTTCTGTGCCAGAAAGATTAGGCGGCTGATAGGACACTGGGAAGATCCTGTGGTGTTTGTTTAATCAATTAATGTATGATGTGTTAAAAGATGTCGTTCCAAAATTTAAGAATTCACTTTAAAGCTCTTAGTTTCTCAAGGTTCTCTCTTTTCTTCAGGTATGTGAATCTGAAGCCATGTATCAGTCGACTGCCTGAGAATGGAAATGGAGCCAATATTACGGCCTGGCCTGCTCGCTTGCATGAGCCTCCAAAGAGGCTCCAGGGTGTGGAGATGGATGCTTATGTAGCTAAAAAGGAGCTCTTCAAGGCCGAGTCAAAATACTGGAATGACACTGTAGAAGGTTATATACGTGTTTTCCGTTGGAAAAACTTGCAACTGCGGAATGTAATGGATATGAGAGCTGGATTTGGGGGGTAATTATTTCTTTCTCTTGCATCAATCCAAAATCTAGTAACAGTCCTGCTGGCATAAATTTTATTTGTGTGCTTCAGAGGAATGTAAAACATGAAAGTATTAAATGAAAGGAAACTGAATGTTATGTAATTACTGGATTAGAAAATTGATTTAGCATGCTCATGAGGTCTAGCCCAAGTAGTGAAGTGTTGGGGATTGGTTGTGGAAAGTACTAGGTTCAAGTCCACTCTACAGCCTTTGTATAAAAAGGAGGAATGGAAAATGATTTATTACAATTTTATTTGATATAACCACTTACTAATGGTATAGAAGTAATTGAAACAAGCCGTAATTGGATTTTTCTATTTACTTGGGTAATATATTATGGTTCACAGAATATCCCAAAAGTAAGACGATAATGAACATATCTATTGCTAATTTTAGACTTGTGGTCAGAGTTAGCTCTTTGCAGGAATTATTTGATTATTGTTATTCAAGTTGATTACAATTTTATTATGTTACTTCTGATGATGTATTATTTTGATAAGATTTGAGCAAGGATTAACAAATCTAGAAACTTCAAGTGCCATTTGGGTCTTTGGATTTAACCAAGCATTAAGTGGAGTAGGCGAGGATATTAGTGAAATATACTTTGTGTTCATTGGCATAATTGGCACGTAGGAAAGTCAGATATTCAGAACTCCCTAATTAGCTTTACTTTTTGGTTGCATCTGTGCCCAAGTGAGGAATCTTGCACACAAGCTAGGATATCAAGGTAAAGGATGCTAAGATTAGTTTCTTCTGAAATGGGAAGAATAAGTTTAATAATGGTTTTTAGTTGTTTATGTTTGAAAATTGTTATATGGTTCAGTAGTAGTTGTCTGAAAAGTGTTTGTTTGTATCTTGAAGCATGTCAATGACTAGAACCCATTCATAGTTCACTGTTTCAAGAGTTCATGTGTTTCCTAACTATGTTGGTAAACATGCATAAAATGAATTGTTTTATGGTCTGTAATATATTTTCAGGTCATAAGTTATAACTGTTTTTTTGGTCAATTTGGTATTTGAATGAGCAGTCGTTTATTTAGTCTGGTAGGTCCATTGTACCAGTTGCTGATATTTATGCTTGAAGGATGCAAGATGTTTTTGCACTGTAGGCATAAGTCTCTCCGAAATGCAAACATCAGGTTAAGATGGAGGTTTTTTTAGCAGATTGTTTCCTTTTTCTGTTTATGAGCAGATTATTTCCTTTTTTATTTTGCATATTACATGGTTGTTTTCTTCATTTGGGGTTCTATTCTTAGTGTTTACATACTCCTTTGTGCTTACCAATGTAGTTGTTACTGATGCCATGTTTTCTTTTCAATGGCAGGTTCGCTGCTGCATTAAATGATCAAAAAATGAATAGCTGGGTGATGAATGTTGTCCCTGTTAGTGGACCCAACACATTGCCTGTAATATATGATCGTGGTCTCATTGGAGTGGCCATGACTGGTATTATCTTGTGACTTTTATCGTTGTTTCAGTGTTCTTTTCTCTTTTCATTTTCTGTATTTTTAAACAGTCACTGGCCTCTTTTCTTTCAAATATCTTTTCTCAAAGTCTTTTTTTCTTGGACCCATTTGTATTTGGGGTACAGTTTTGTTTTATGGTTTTGTAAGATAGCAACTTGGGCCTCAGAAGAGATACTTTTGTCCTTGCAACTTTTTAGATTGTACTACCTCAATATGCCTTCTGTGCATACAAGCAGTCTCATGTTCAAATCCTTGTAACATAGACTATTGATATAACACCCATGCTTTTGGGGGTACAGATGGAATCTATTCCATGAGATGACCCGAGGAGAGCCGATGAAAGAGAATGTTTACAGATCTTGTCCTAGTCCAAACAATTTATGTACAATAACTTTGGTTTCTCTATCTTTTACTGATATGTCCGAGAACTACTATTATTTGCTTTAGCTTGAGAACACAACTGCCCTTCACTCAACCCTATAGCATGTCTGGAAATTGCTTCTATTTGCACCCATTCATCATTTAACTCGTCTATCTTTAGGAGCTTTCCCATGTACATTTTAACTTTCTTCATTCTTAAGCTGCCTGAGACCGCCTTTATCCTTTTTCTACAGGTGCGAACCATTTGATACATATCCACGGACCTACGACTTTCTGCATGCATCTGGCCTCTTCTCCAAAGAGAAGAAAAGGTGATATACTCTTTCCATCTTAAATTTGCAGTTCCTTTACTTAAGATTGTTGAAATTGCAGCTTAGACCTGAAATATGATTGGGGACTATCCTTTTTGTGGATCCTAGGTGCAAGTAAGTGATTCACTATGAAGTAAGTAATTCACTACAGTTCCAAAACAGTTGTATCTTGGAATGTTAACCTAGAGTCATGTCTAAAGAAGGCTGTTCCCGTATACCATAACTCAAAACTCATTGCATGTCAATCAAACTGGGATTGCTTTTTTAGTACATGAGGGTTGACCATTGATGATTTATGCAGCCAAATTCAACTAAAGAGACCAGCTGTTTCTTTTGTCAACCTACCTCAATGTGGTCCCTGCTAGTTAGTGAATCAAAGGGGTGTGTACATTGGGTGTTAGCATAAGTGTATGTGTGTATATACAGGCACAGCTCTTTCTGGATTTCATTCAGTAACCAGGGGCTAGCATTATTAGTGCTAGATTATTGGCACGTGCGATGCCCGTGTTAAATGAACAGTGTTAAAAGAAATGAAAAAAAACTATATGAATGAAATTAAGATGTTAAATACTTAATGTATTCTCAAAATAAAATAATAGAATCATAATTGATTAGTCAAATATTTAAATAAATAATTTGAATGATATTCTAAATGTGCCATGCAAACAATTGCAAGTTGGATCTATATAATATAATAACATTTAATGAGAAAGTAATATAAAGTATGATGTTAGTTATTATTTATAGAGTAACTTTTTAACCTTTTTATTTTGTTGAAATATGTAGAGAAAAACATGAGAGCGGACTCTATTAGGAACTCAAGAGGTTGCATTATAATAGTAGATATTTTCACTGTTTCTTATGAACTCCCAAATTATTACTTAAGAAATCCTTCTGCAATTATGTCAGGTGCAACATCACAGCGATCTTACTGGAGATGGATCGCATGCTAAGACCTGGTGGGCTGGTTTATATACGTGATTCTAGATCTCTTGTTGAAGAGATCAGGAAATCACAGGGGCAATGGGATGGAGGGCTGACATTCGGGACACTTCTGAAGGTCCATATGCTAGCAGGAAGATCTTAACGTGCCAGAAACCGATGTTGGGTTGATTTTTTTTGCAAATTACGGACCCCTCAGGGAAAAGGATCATCTCCTCGCTCTTCTGCTCACAGCCCCGCTGTGGAAAAAGCATTCGACAGGACATTGGGGCTTAACTTGAGTGTAGCACCAATGTGAGTGATACAAGGTTTTCGCCGGGTGGCTGTATTGTCTTATACCACTTCTGCTATTATTTACATGAGTATAGGTGATAATTGTTTAATTAGGTTATTTTCAATTCATTTCATGTAATTGTATCTAATCCGCTTACATAAGCGTAAGGACATTGTTTATAGGTTTATTCCACAAGTTTGCAGTGCACTGCTGGCTTTTTGCTTGGCAGCTTATTTACTCTTCTGAGGTTCATGCACAGAAATTTTAGATCAATGTTATGCGTCTTGAAGAAAATGTGGAGATATTTATCAACTAGTAAAACATTCTGATTGGTTACTGGGTATGTGATTTAAGACTTTTTAATCATTGTCTTATTCTCAATTTGCTCGCCTTTGTATTGCTCTTAATTGCTGGCTACTTTAGATGTATATGTCAGAAATGGTGTTAACCTACCAGCCATTGGTCACGAACTTCATGCAGATTTTAAACGCAGTTGCCAAATGTGCAATTTATTGAAATTTCATAAGATTCAACATTGCAGCATTAACTTGTGAGATATAAATCATCTTTCTACAATGTTTTAGTCATATTCTTTGATATCCTATTATCTCTCTAATATTTGAATCCATTCAGAATCCGGATTCATATTCGCTAATATGATCATTGAGCTAATATAATTGTTAATATCCTAACATCTCTCTATTTGAAATTCATATTCACTAATATTATCATTGAGCTAAAATACTGGTATCATAATTGTATCTGCAAGAAGAAAATAAAACATGATGGTATGTTTTTTTTTCTATTTCTTTCCTCTCCATATCTGATTTGCATGCACTCTAAATCACATGTAGAAACAATACAAGAAGCACATGAAGCATGCACAAACCCAGACGTAAGTTTATAGGGGAATTTCTCTAATTACAGGTGGAAACAATGTAAGAGTTAAAAGGCACCAAGCAAGCCAGATTTTTCACTGGTGAAATATAGAATTTCTTGTTTTCTACATAAGAAAGGACCAAAATATATATAAATACACAGAAGGGGTACATATGCAAAGTTTTTGAAGATGGAGGCTGTGGTGTCAAACTAAAATTTGCAAGGGCTTATATGCAGAAGGGATACACATGCAAAGTTTTCGCAGATATCGGGTGTGGACTATGTGGTGCCAAATTAAACTTTAAAAGGGTTTATATGCAAAAGAAACAGTCTGCAATTGCATAGTCCTTAAAAGGGCGAAAGGAAACTCATCGCTGTCTCATCCTCATCGTTCATTCGTTCATTTCTTCTCGCTTGGTCGTCCTCGTCGTCTCTCAATCGCCGCCTAAAATCGAAATCTCTCAGGTGATCCTAAGCTCAAATCTTAGATGATATTATAAGTTTTCGATCTAAAATCCAAATCCAAATCCAAGGGCACAGTATCATGATTCATGTCTAGGGTTCAAATTCGACGACTTCTTTACCATTTGCAGTTGTTCTCCTTCGGATCTCATAAGCCGATATCTGGAATCGTTTTTTGACCTTTTTTCTTTTCGTCTCGATTATTTGATAATTAAAGGTCCGCGTGAGCCGTTTTTTTGATCTATCCGTTTCTCTGCCCTTCTGTTATTTTCTTCGCTTTCTCTTTTATTTAATGTTCATTTTAATAATTCATTAATAATTTCATCATGTAACTATGTGATGCGATTGATTTGATTCATTTGATTTCTATATCATCGTGATTAATATTTAGTGATTAATATTTGTGTGATATAGGGTTGAGACTTGAGAGCCATTGAGGCTCTGAATAACTATTGCGATAGCTTCTATTTGTAGTTGAATTTGTGACTATTTAAGGAATAATTGAGTAGATGATTAACTCTGAAAAAAATAAAAATTGTGTGTGCTGCACTTCATCCGTGTTAGGCCCTTTGCATCTTGCGTTGTGCCTTAATTTCAATTGCATATAGCAGGCAATTGATTCACATTTCCATTTCATTCAAGAGAAGAGGTAGATAAGAAGACAGAGAAGAAGAGAGAGACTAGAGAAAGAGATAAAACGCTACCTGGCAAAAGCATTTCAAACAGAGAGGGAGAGGGAGAGTAACAGAGAGGAGAAGAGGAACACATTCAGAGTAGTTTTTCAGGTTTCTTCATTTTTCATTCCTTATTAGCAAGTACACAACCGTGCCTACGTATAGGCTACACTAAAAACTACCCACTACCCATGATGATCATAACTACCACAACTACTACACATGACGGCCTATAACTACCACCACTATGTTGGCCCGAAGGCCCATCACTCTAGTTTTGATGATGATCAACTCATGTAGTTATAGTACTAATGATCTTGTGTTTAATTAGTGACAGATTTATGATCAAGATCTTAGTAGGTGCATAGCTTCAACAAAGGATTGAAGTCAAGTTTTGGAGCTAGCACGGTTTGATCCAAGAGCCATTGGATCGTGTTTGGACCAAGTCAAGAAGATGTGAAGGCTTCAAGTGAAGACTTCAAGAGATGAAGACTTGAGTCTAGGTTTGTTTTTAGAAGATTTTATTTTTAGTTAAAATGTAAAGGATAGAATAGTTGGTGGATTGCTCAAGTACATACACACACACCACACACACTCTTGATAGTTTTGTGTTTTACAAAAGATTTTCTATTTAGAAAATACATGTTTGATTTTTGGTATTCAAGTTTATATGTTTTATCCAAAAACCATGTTTAGTGCATAATGTCAAAAACATAGATATTTCACCATGTTTGTGTAGTGGATCATATCCATACACTCTATGCTTCAAATGAGTTTAAATATCTTGTTTTTGTATTTGGTGAAGTTTGGAAAAAACAAGTTTGAAAAATCAAGTTTGAAAAAATACTGTTTTCATTTGAGCAAATTTTTTCATATTACAAAAATAGTCCAAAACATTTGTAACATGCCTTGATTTTGTGCAAGCATGTTTGTTTATCAAAGTATATTGGTAAAACTATTTTGTAGATTTTCTGTGATTTTATGGGATTTTATTTCATTCAAAAAGATCAAGTTTTTAATCCCTTAACATTGTTTCCTGGCTTCAGCCGGTCGACCGGGACGGTCGACCGCAGCTTGAAGTCGGCCGACCGTCACGGTCGACCGACGTGCACAGACGTGCACGCCAGTTCTGGCAGGAGGGTCGGTCGACCGACCTGGTCGACCGTCCAGAGAGCTCTGCTCTCTGGAAAGGCCCCGGTCGACCGACCGGTCGACCAGACAGAGAGACTTGCTATCTGTATCCTGGCTCGGTCGACTGACCGGTCGACCGATGGCACAACGGTTGAAATATGACCCGTGGCCGGTCGACCGGGCGGTCGACCGATAGTCATGTCAGGCCTCAAACGGCTAGTTTTTGGAGCCCTATAAATTGGGCCATTTGGGGGCTTGTTTCTCTAAGATTTTAAGAATAGTTTTGGGCTAGTTTTTCCATTCTTTTAGTGGTTATATCCACAAGTTTTAGAGCTTCATTTCCAAATCAAAAGAGAGTTTTTATCAAGAGTGTTAAAAGAGATTTTCTTGAGTTTTCCTCCACCATTCTCATCCTCCTGTTTTCTTACACACCCACTTGAGCTATCCATTGCTATATTACCTATAGGGTTTTGTTTTGTGAGAGTGTTATTGGTGATCAAAGTGTTTAGATCACCAAGAGATCTTTCTTGAGGAGGCGGACGAGTGCGTTCGCGGTTGTTTCGAGTTCGTGTGTGAACTCTTTGTTTGAGGTGCGACCTCGGCGAGCTTGTGGGGCTTGCGGTGTGTACGAGCTAGAGAGTCCGAGAGCTTGTAGGTGTTGCGGCACCGAGGAGTGATCCGGTGGGATCGATTATAGTGGAAATCCTTCGTGTGTCGAAGGCGGGGAGTAGAGCAAGTGTGCTTGAAACTCGAAACAAATCCCTTGTGTTTGCGATTGCTCACTCTCTCTCTTTGTCTCTTGTTTATATCTTGCATGCTTTTACTTGTCTTATCTTTACATGCTTGATATATTGTGTGCCCATATTGTATATGCTTGGGTTTGTTTGCTAACACTTGTATTCAACCAAGAGAGCCAACGCGGCACCTCAACCCTTATCTAGGGGAATCTAGAGGAGTTAGTCCAGAGCCCTTCACGGGGAATTCGGCTACACTCTTGTGTTGTACGTGGTGTTAGTTTAAATAGTTTGTTTAGGTCATAATAGTTTTTACTTCCGCATTATTTGGCATTGAGTGACCATTAGATTAGCCATCACCTATTCACCCCCTCTAGGTGATCCTACAATTGGTATCAGAGCCAAGTGCTCTGAATTGGGTCTTACAACCTAGAGTTAAAGATCCTCCTTTTAGACTAATCACATTTTTTTGTACACACACCATGGATTTCATGTCACCACCCATGTTTGACATTCTAACATCCAAATTTGGAAGGTTAAGATGTCTATGTACCTCAAAGCCCTAGGCATTCATGTTTATCTTGCTACCACTAAAGATTCATATGTTAATAGCAAGAATAATGAGGCTAATGTAAAAGCCCTAAATGCTTTAAAGTCTACCCTAAATGATGATTATTTATTTAGGGTTTCTAATGTTGAGCGGCTTTTGTAACTTGGAACATCATCACCTCCCTTGGCGAAAAGGATCTATATTATACCGGGAGCGATTCGGATGTGGAAGCGACACCTCCATCATGTGCTATATGGTCTAAGGGGACAACCCCCTTGAAGGTAACTACCGAATCCGAGGTAGATGAAAATGACATGTCATATGATGAGCTTAGCACTTTTGTCAACTCCTTCTTGAGAAATATGACATGATTAAGAAAGAAAATAAAAATTTGAAAAAGAAATTGATTGCATGCATAAGAAAATGATTCTTTCAAAATAATATTGCATGTTTAGAAAAGAAAAAGAAGATTTGAAAAATGAGAATGTTTCCTTAATGTCCAAATTAAATGATCTTTGTGAGGAAAAACTTGTTTGAAAAATAAAATTACTTTGGTGGAAAAACAAAAAGAAATGTTTTTCAAGAAAACTCTTGTTAAAAAAGAAAACATGATTGAAAAAGAACGAGAAAATGTTTTTCAAAGAAAAAGAAAAAGAAAATTGTTTATAATCTCACCATGCTTTACATGCCACCATGATAATAGTGAGATTAAATTTTGAAAAATAAAAATAAATGTTTGAGCTCAACTTGAGCACATGTGCATTTAACCATTTAGATTGGAGTCCTTATTTTCAAAGAAACAAACTCTACAAATTCATGCACATCTTCATCATGCATATGCACACTTTGCATGCCATGATCACAAACACACTCATATGCATCCTAAGGTGTACAATGTACACATTGTGGCCGCAAAGGCCATTAGCAAAATTTGTTTTGATAAGATGCATCATATTAATTTTGCTAAAATATAAATTGGTTTGGGTGCTTACAAAGCTAACCCCCAAGGACCCAAGAAAAAATGGGTACCAAAACCCCACCTTGTGTTTTTGATGTAGGTGAGGGCTCTCACACGACGTGAGAGGGATGGTGCCTTGATGGTGGATGCACTATGGACGTGATGAACATATATATAGATGCATCGCTATCAAGAAAGTTTGGTGGGTCAACCACCATGTTTAGAGTTTTGGAACATAGTTCCTTAGTTGGTAACTATTTCTAAACTCTTAGTTTATTTACATGCTTGTTCATATATCATATTTTTAGCATGTTCATTTGTTTTATGTGCTTCATGTGGTAAAATAGTTTAAATGTAGTTTTTATCAAAACTTGTATTTATACATGTACAAATAGTGAGAACAAATTGATTCATATATGTTTGCACTTCTGCTTATTTGTACCCACTATATGCACATATATAGCTAGTTTTGATGATTCTTTCATTTATACTTGTTTTGCCTATTTCATGGTACTTCATGTATATGTATTTTTATTCAAATCTAATAAATATACATGTATACCCGGTGAGTCTCTTGCCTTCATGCCAAATACCTTAATAGACTCTTTTATGTTTGGGATATGTGTACATATTGTTAGATTAGATAAATCATAATATACCTAGAAGTTTGTTTTGTTTAATAAAAAAATGAATTTTTATGATTTGTTTGATAAAATAAAATGAATAATTGTTTTGATCATTTTGAGCCTTAATGACTATTTTCATGAAAATGCTATATACATGATTCTTGTACACTCATACTTCATGTGTTTTGTCATGACTTTGGTTCATGAACATGTTTTTGAGCTTCATCGATTTTGAGTGTCAATTTGTGTATTTAGTATGATTCATGAAAAATATATAAATTGATTTCATGTTTTTGAAGGATTTAACTAGTTTTTCAAAAATTAATTTAACTAGTTATTTTATTCAATGTTTTATGAGTTATACACATGATCATATTATTGTTTCAATTGGTATCAGTTTGACTCTATTTGTGTATACACTCATATTTTGTTTTCTATATATGTATGTATCAATTTCAATTGGTATACTCATTTTTTATACATATATATGAGTTGTTTTGTGCTTGAGTTAAATTGTTTTACATGTTTAAAGCACAAAGTTGTTTATGATAAGAAAATAAAAATTTAAGAAAAATTCTCAAGATTTGTTTTATGAGAAAATTCAAAATTGTTTTATAAGAAAAATCAAATTTTTTATGTGTATTGCCTATATGCAAGGAGGCTTAACATCTCTTCTACATATAGATTCATGTTGAGTGTATTGTATATTGAGGAGCTTGACAACTCTTCTCTATGTGATGCACGTGTATAGGGGGAGCTCACATCTCCTCTATGCCATTACATATTATACGTTATGTGAATTAGAGCTTGTCATCCCTCTTTCAGTGTATGTATATGTGTAGGGAAGTACTTTACTATCTTCCTCTTCATGAATGTATATCGCATATAACCTTTATTGATATTGGTTTACACCCCTTATTGGTCTCTTTGTTTATGACAAAAAGGGGGAGAAAAATTGATGATTTTGTTTTTACTTTAACCCCTTTGTTGATGATTGACAAGAAGGGGAGAAGTATTGAGATATATGCATGTTTTCCTGCTTAAGGGGGAGTAGTATTGTGTTATGCATATATGTTTTGTTTTGCAAATAGGAGAAAAAAGATTTTGTTTATGCTTGATTAGCATGTTACTCTTTCATTTGCATACATGTTTATGAGCATACATTGCATATTTATTTTGTTTATGTGTATGCATGAGTTAAGGGGGAGCTTCTTTGGAGCTCTACTTTAATCCATGCATATATAACTTCATGAGTTTTGTCATCATCAAAAAGGGGGAGATTGTTGGCCCGAAGGCCCATCACTCTAGTTTTGATGATGATCAACTCATGTAGTTATAGTACTAATGATCTTGTGTTTAATTAGTGACAGATTTATGATCAAGATCTTAGTAAGTGCATAACTTCAACAAAGGATTTGAAGTCAAGTTTTGGAGCTAGCACGGTTTTATCCAAGAGCCATTAGATCGTGTTTGGACCAAGTCAAGAAGATGTGAAGGCTTCAAGTGAAGACTTCAAGAAGATGAAGACTTGAGCTTAGGTTTGTTTTTAGAAGATTTTGTTTTTAGTTAAAATGTAAAGGATAGAATAGTTGGTGATTGCTCAAGTACATATACACACACTCTTGATAGTTTTGTTTTTACAAAAGATTTTCTATTTTAGAAAATGCATGTTTGATTTTTGGTATTCAAGTTTATATGTTTTATCCAAAACCATGTTTAGTGCATAATGTCAAAAAACATAGATATTTCAGCATGTTTGTGTAGTGGATCATATCCATACACTCTATGCTTCAAATGAGTTTAAATATCTGGTTTTGTATTTGGTGAAGTTTGGAAAAACAAGTTTTGAAAAACAAGTTTGGAAAAATACTGTTTTCATTTGAGCAAATTTTTCATATTACAAAAATAGTCCAAAACATTTGTAACATGCTTGATTTTATGCAAGCATGTTTGTTTATCAA